>CAJNOL010000320.1:0-162368 GCA_905250125.1 Rotaria sordida
TATTGAGAAAATTGGCAAACATAAAGAATTTCAATTATATGACGGGCACTTATAATATTTCACTCATCTTCGGCGAAAAGTCTAATTTTCTTTCTGTTTTGAATAGATAATACTATTTCTTAGCAATGTTACTAGTTTTTTTTATACGTGAATAAGCTGTTGGAACTTCGCTCTATCATCAGGAATAACAAGCTTATTTTGTCAAGAGAGTGTGAAGATTATGATTTTTTGAATAGGTAACTATTTAGATTTTCTGCACGTGTTTCATTAATTTTCAATATTTTTCCTTTATGATGACTAGTATTTCATCTGTTAATGTAGACGGATAACACATTAATCGTGATTCATCATAATATAATAAAAGACTCAGTGTTCCTCTCCAACTATACATTGCAGGTCACAGGTTGATCTGTTTTATCCTGTTGAAGCTATTTATTAGTTAATCGAAGCGGCAGTTCCAAGTAGGAATTTTCTTCTTCCTGAATTTTCAAGAGAAACCCATACATATTTCATGAACATAACTTATATTCATAGGCCACTTACATGCACTCAGCCACAGAACAGAATATGTGACTGAGAGGCAGACAAAAATATTTCATACGACATACATGCCATGGACAAGGACATACTATGTCAAAGAAATGTAGAGAATGCCTTGTCAGAATGATCACAGTTTAAGATAGTATTTCTAAAAAAAAAAGCACTTGTACAATTCGCATGGGATCTGGGGATTTGATAATAATACACTAGAAAGA
This sequence comes from Rotaria sordida, assembly GCA_905250125.1. Classification (NCBI taxonomy): domain Eukaryota; kingdom Metazoa; phylum Rotifera; class Eurotatoria; order Philodinida; family Philodinidae; genus Rotaria; species Rotaria sordida. The sequence goes on from CAJNOL010000320.1 coordinate 756, forward strand.
CTTTGACATCAACACATAGATGACATGTAAATCGTCTATGAGTTTGACAAATAGCTATTCACTATATTACATAGTTAATAATGACTCTTGAATGAAGTTCAAAGCTCTAAAATTTCAAATCTATTAAAACTATCATATCATAATTTTTACAACAGCTATGGTACGACTTCTTATCTTTAAGCTTTCCAACATACCTTCAAATGGAGGCTCGAGTAATATATTGTCTGGTACCATCTGTTTCAAATGAATGATGTGGAGATCAGGTGCCGGATTGATTTGTGATTGCACTTCCATAAATGTCCCTGGCAACAATAAAATTTCATCCTCGTCGGCAAAATACGAATGATTCCGTACATTCCTAGCGTTGAAAGTTTCGATGGAGAAGAGAGTTCTAGTCCCGTCCTGACCCAAGTAGAGATCACTCTCTAACACAGAGAGCGTTTTTGTACAAGATGAGAAACCCCACCAGATCACTGGAGTTCCCTGGGGAAATTCTGGACTAAGATCTTTTCGTATCCCACGCCAAACCATTTGTTGAGGTAAGCATCGTATTTTGACCAAGGCAGTAAGTAAAAGTTTTAGGTACTTGAACCACGGTTGTAATTGTTTGCGATCACCTGTTCTGAGTGTTTCATTGAGAATGGAATAGGGACTTCTATGGTCATCATCCCACTCCATCGTGTACAGACAAATCGAAGCTGATTCGTCTCGAGTCAGACCATCTGATGGATTATATGGAGTGTGTTCCAGAGCAATTGAAACATAATATAATATATTAAAGATGATAGGGACCAACGGTATGCATGCGTCAGTAAGAGAGACAAGGGACTCTTGAGCATAACCGATGATGGGACCGACTGTTTTTGAATCTTGCGAATCTGAAATCACTAAGCGATTATTTTTGCGTCGAACTGGCAATTCACTATCTTTAGTCATGTTTTTGAATTATCGTTTCGTTGATGAATGCTTGAATATATTCAAGATATCCAATATATCTTTTGGTATCTGTAACGAGAGAAAGATATGTAAACAAAGAAATAGACTATTGGTAGAATTTTGTTTTTGTTGTGTATCAACAAGAACTATTTTTTGTAAGAGGAGAACTTCGTTCACATGAGATAGCTGAGATAAGTAGGTAAGAGGAGAACTAGTAAAGAAGACAATGACCTATGTTTTTTCCAGAAAAAATTAGATCAAAATAAAAAATCGAGATTTTTCCTCTAAAATTTCATTCCAAAAAAAGGTTAAATATCATATCATGGTTTTTAATCAGTACGTCCTTCTCTGTCCAAGTAGGTATAAAGAACACTAATTAAATTCTTTTCGAATTTTGCATTACTGATACCTTAGAAAGAAGCACACTAGTATATTATTACAAAAGTTGAAAAGAAATCGGTTTCAGTCGGGTCTCAATGCATTAATTTTTGATTGGAATCCATTCAAATCAGATTTAAATGCAATATAAATGCATTAAAATTGATTAAAATGATTTCAAATACAACTTTGATTGATTTAAACCCAATAGACACGCATTTGAATAGGATTTAAACTCCTGCAAATCAATTTTAATCTATTCACATTCCATTCCTATCCACTGAAATTGACTTAAAATCCATTGAAGTACGATTTATATGCATTTAGTTAAAATCAAAAGACAATACGAATGGATTTCAATTCCTTTAAATATTTAAACCCAATTTAAGTGCATTTAAATCCAATATAAATGGGCTTTTTAATCAATCGAGATGCATTTAAATCAGATTTAAATCGATATATATATCAATTTTAATCTATTTATATTCCATAGGAATCCATTTTAATCAATTTAAATTCCTTTTTAAATCACATTTGAATGGAACACAATTCGGTTGGAATTGCTTTAAATGAGTTTGATTGAAATTTAAACGCATTTCAGTTTAACATGAATAGGTTTCAGTCCAATTAAAATGCATTTGAATTAGATTGAAACCTATTTACATCAATTTAAATAGATTTAAATATTATTGAAATCCATTTAAATTGGATTTAAACATAAATTAAATTGAGTTAAATTGGTTCAAATGAGCTCAAATCTAATTTAAATGAACCTAATGAAATTTTACTGCATTTAACTCTATTTATCTTTGATTTAAATGTAACATAAATTAATTTAAACTGATACAAGTGAGTATAAGTCCTGTCCAAAGGGATTTAACGGGACCTCCTTTCCCGATATAAATTTTTCGATTTTTTGTTTTTTGCGACTGGATATAGATATTAATGGGCTTTATCTACTGAGAGCATTTGCAGACCTAAAAACCTACCTTTTATGGGTAAAAAGTCCGAAAAAAATCGATATTTCCCTAGAAAACCCTTAAAAACCCATCTTTTCTTGCCGTTCTTCTAAAAATCAGATTTTTGAGCAAAACCAAGAAGTTTTCCCCTTTTTCTCCGGAACGGCTAGACTGATCGGGCTGGAATTTTTTTTATGATAACTACGTAAAATTTGGGTGCATGTTTTTTTTCTTTACAAAAATATCGTTTCTAGAGTTTAGGACAGGCAAAACAATAGAGACACTTGATGCTTTCCATGGTACTATTTTTCTAAAGGCCGTCAAATTTTGTAGGAGTTATATTTTTGTAAAGAAAAAAAAACACGCGCCCAAATTTGACCTAGTTATCATAAAAAAATTTCATCCAGATCGGTCTAGCCATTTCGGAGAAAAAGAGGGAAAACTTCTTGGTTTTGCTCAAAAATCTGATTTTTAGAAGAATGGCAAGAAAAGATGGGTTTTTAAGAGTTTTCTAGGGAAATATGGATTTTTTTTTCGGACTTTTTACCCATAAAAGGTAGGTTTTCAGGTCTGCAAATGCTCTCAGTAGATAAAGGCCATTAATATCTATATCCAGTCGCAAAAAACAAAAAATCGAAAAATTTATATCGGGAAAGGAGGGGATGCTCCCCTTAAATTCAATATATATGGTTTTCAATCCAATTGAAATGCACTAATATCGGATTTAAACCTGTTAAAATGTATTGCAATCTATTTGTATCTCATTTGAACACATTTAAATCAATTTAAATGTATTTAAATTGAATTTAAATCGAATCGAATTGGATTTAAATGCATTTATATTGAACTGAAATACATTTCAGTTGGGTTGGAGTACAGTTGTCCACGATCTAAACTCATTGAAATTTGATTTAAATGCTATTTAAACGAATTTAAATTGATTTAGATGAGTTTAGATAGGTTTTAAATAGATTTATACGGATTTTAATTTGATTTAATTCCGTTTATATTGTATTTGAACCCATGTAAATCAATCTTAATCCATTTATATTCCATTTAAACCTATTTAAATCATTTTAGATTCACGTGAATTGGATCTAAAGTTGAAATAATTTTAATTTTTGTTAGAATTTAAATTAGATATAAATTTAAATATTCATGATAAAGAAATTTAGATTTCTTTAAATCTGAATATTTTCAGAATTTTTTTGGATTTAATAAAGTTATGTTATATTTTAAACCGATCACTCTTATCTGCTTTTGAATGGGTGCAAGGGATACTGGAACATTTGGCATAATCGTTGTATATATATAAATATATATATATTGGTGTGCTCTCTGTTTTTGGATGACGTATTACGTGGTATTTGGAATGATATATTCATATAAGGCGCTAAAAAAGCAAAATTAAGATAGAATTCCGTGCATCTGTGTACTATTGGCTAGAACGTGACCAATTGATCAAGAATATATATATATATCTATTTTCTGCAATTGATTCCTGGGGAAAATTTCATTTTTTGTTGGATGACCTACTGATTAATAAAAAAAAATTCGATTATCTATAACTCAAGAATTATTAATTATTTTCTTTTATTTTTGAGTTTCAAAACTGCTTGTTTCAGATTTAGTACCGAAACGAAACATAGGAAAGTCTTTTGTAAATGACTTTCATAGATTCAGTTTTTCATGCTAAATCTGAAACAAGCAGTTTTTGAAATTCAAAACAAAAGAAAACAACTGATAATTTTCCAATTATAGTTATTTGTTTTTTTTTCATGACAAATAGGTCATTGACAAAAGCCGAATTTTTTGCTCTAAAAACTAATTCCAAAGAAAAACATAAATATTCTTGATTAGCTCGGCATCCTCTACCTAACCGTATACATATATATGATTAGCTACTTTAATTTTGTTTCTCCGGTGCTTTATATATATATAAATGAATATAAATATCAACATCTCTATACCGTCTAGTCCCCTATCTGGAAAAAAAGGGGCTTATATACATTTCAATATGGATGAATAATTCTGAGGCTTCCTTCCCTTAGCTACGCATTCCTATTTGAGCCCAAGAGCTTCATTCCTCTAAATTCAGATTGACCAAAAAAAAGTGAACCGCTATGATAGAAAAATAACACTATACATTGTTATTGTCACTACTTGAGAACAGAAAAATCCCCTGTATGTTTATTACTAAAAAGATCTAAAGATACTACCGTTTCGTAGACACATACATTTGCTCGTTGGATTCGTAGGGAATCTTGTCGGTTCAAAACGATAATACTATTATAATGTGGTGACGTCGTTGTATGCTTCTAATTAAAGCATAATGTTACATATGTATACGTTGAAAAATATGTATTGCTTCGCGCATTCAACCGTATCGCGAAAAATGATGAGAATAATTTCAATACATATTTTGTTTCTTTTTCTGGTTAGAAATTTCACCATTGTTTTGCTTGTCCTTTCGTTCGTCCTTGGTACGATTATACGATACTAATCTAGAAAAAAATATGCATGACAATACGTGCAGATTATTCATGACAATATCGTCACTGCGTATGTTGTTTTTTTTTTATTGGAAATTTTAGGCTAACATTTAAATAGTCACTAGAATAAATGAAATGGTCAGTAAAACAAAGAATGATCTGTAAAATGAATGAACGATCAGTAAATTATTTAAATGACTAATTATTAAAATAATTAGGCTTGTTGATAAATCAAAAAAATCAGTGAATTAAATTAAATGATAAATATAAAAATAGAAATGTATTATAGTATGATTCTAATAGGTGATATACATATTACAAAAGAAATGATATAAAAGAAATTAAAGTGCTTCAAATTATCTAATGCTAGAGCTGTATTCACATTAGCACCTATACTATTTATAAAGAAATGGAACATGAACAACAAGCAAAACCCAATTAGTATTAGATTTCTTTTGCTATTATAATAATGATATTCTCAAACAAAATGATGGTTATTTTAAACGTACACAACTGCATGCATCAAGCACAAACAATGCCTTCGAGGCTAGCAATAAAAGAATCAAAGACGATGAAACATTTAGAGAATGTCGTGTTTTCTAAAATTTTTCACAATAGCTTTGAACACTGTCGATAATTGGTCATTTAAACGAGATTCTTCCTCAATCGCCTCAAAAATATTTGCAATAAAACCAACAATATCATTACAATTATGAACTTTAATGTATCAATGGGCCAAATCTACCAAAGATTCAATTAATATTTCTCATGATTTTTCAAAAACATATAATATACCAATTCGCGATTGACAATCGATTACATAAGTCGATTTAGATAAATATAAAAGTAAGAAGTCAACAAATTTTACTCAATTCTGAAAATCATTTGATATTTAGTGTATGGAAATGGAGAATGATTCAAACTGGAACATACCAAAATGCAACTGTCCAGTTTTTTTTCTAAGAATTATTTATACAAACACGTTCTTTGTATGACCATTGGTTTGAAATATTAAAAGCCACCAGCACCGGCAAAATCAGCGTCACATTATGTGAAAAGAAAAAAAGTAGACCAGTAAACATTTAATTTGTTTTGTTAGTATAATAATTAAACTTTCATTTTCTTTTTTTGTTCATTCAATCTTTGAATTTCTATTTATTGTACTTTTGAATTTCTTGTCATTTATTGTACTTTTGAATTTCTTGTCATTTATTGTGTGATTTTTTATTTATTTAAATTTATTTTTATTGTACTAAATTAATTCTTATATCAATAGAATTTATTTCTTGTGCGGATAAAATCTGCATTTTTTACTGGTCCAATTTGAATTTTTAATTGACACAGTTTTAATTTTTCACTGATTTCTATTAAAAAAGCTGATCATTTCGTACTAACCATTCAATATTTACAATGATTATTTATATATTTTTTTATTAATCATTTCATTCATTTTACTGACGACAAATCATATTCCCGAAATTAATCCATTATTTTGTTTGTTCTCTCATTCGTTGTTCACACAGTTATACGATACTAACACAGAAAAAAAGTGCATCATAATGTGTGCAAAATCATTATGAGAATATTGTCAAAACATATGTTGTCTTTTTTGGTTAGAAACTATACCTTTAATTTATTGCACGCTTTTAGTCTTCCTTAAATGTACATATTTATTTTTTGTATACCTTTATTCAACAATTAAAATTAAATAAAAACAATGATTTCAATTTATTATAATATATTAATATTGAATGATTTCAATAAAATAATGATGTGATGTTTCGACAATTGAAGCTGTTTTCTTCAAGCGTTGTATAGGAATGCATAGATTTTTTCTATTTAACCTTCTTTTTCTTTTCTTTTTGATATGAATCATATGATAGTCAAACGGTACGACGGTGAAAGTGGACGGAGATATGTAATACTTACCTTCTTTATCCGTCCCACTATCACCATCTTGCATTCTAATGATGGATAAATTTCTTCTTCCTTTTGTTTTTATGTTTCTTTTTATTATTACAGATCCTTCATACAGTTGAGGAATCTATGGTGCATTAATATTATCGTAATGATTTATTGGCTTGTTAACGTTGGAATAAATTGATTCTTTGATTTGTCGTTTTTTCCAAACAATCTCAAGGTCAATGACAAATGCTTTATCCAAAAATCAAATGTGCATAAATATGTATTATCTACATGGTTTTGTACGAACTCCGAATTTGGTTCAATGTCGTTGTTTTTAATTATTCATTTGTGTTGTCATATTCGTTTATTTAAACCATGTTTTATTTCTTTTGTTATAAATTGCTTTACACTTACATGTTACTTGATAAATATTCGATCTGGATTTTTGTTCAATTAGGTTCGTAAGTTCTGTTTGGAGCTTATTAGGCTAGGAGAAAGATATTTGAATTTTTGATTGTTCTGATATTCGCTTTAGTATTGTGATTCCATGTACGAATGGTATTGTGATTTGGTATTTCATTCCATTTGTTGTAGTTTTAATAATTTTCATGGCTTCCTTAATATATTTATCAATGATATGCGTTGGATAGTTTGACTTTATGAGACTTGCTTTGTATTTATTCAACTCATCTTGTTGATTAATATTATTATTGATTCTCTCGATTATTTAGGATGTCATGTATTTACTAATATTAATTTTAATAGATTGTTTATGATCTGAATAGTAGTTTAATAACCTGTCGGATGTTATGTTTTCTATGTCATTCGATACTAATCGTATTATCATTGTTTTTCTACAATGTCGTATCAAGTATGTTGATGTCATTATTTCTTTCATATTCATGAGTGAATCTAATTTTACTTTTAATTTTATTAAGATCTTAAACATATGATTCAACTTGTTCTCCATTCATTGTGATGATTTTAAGAGTGTCATCGACATAACTGTAGAATTTTAAAAGTAAAGGAATTTTTCAAGATTTTTCTTTATGTATTCAGCCATGTAATGATTAGCTACCATGGATGATAAAGTGTTACCCACGGGTAAATTTTGCTTTTGTCTGTAATATTTTCCATTAAACTGGCAATAATTATTGTTTAATGATAATAATAATAATAATTGTTTTAGATCTACTTTAGTCAAATTTGATGCACAGAAATTTTCGGAATTACTTATTCTATGTAGAGCTGTATCAATAGTTCCTGTTACAAGTATGTTCGTAAATAAATCTTGTACATCCAAACTTTATAAAATGTCCATCTTGGTCTATTTTGATTTTAGATATTTCGAGAATGAATTCGAATGTGTTGAATATTCAATTCTGGATTGTTTCCCTTATTTGTTGCATAATGAGAACCCATATCTTGATGCAGGTGAGAGAATTTTATCTCTTATACTTGAAATTAATCGCATTGGGTAATATTATTTATGTACTTTAGGTTATTCTTTTATTCTTGGAAGATCGTCGATTGATGAAAATTCATTTTTCATGTTCTGAGTAATTCGACTCGATTTAAATAATCTATTGCTAAGCGTTGTTATTTTAGCCTTGATCATGTTTGTTGGATCTTGTACTTCTTCATAAACATCATTGTCGTTTAGGTTTTCTTTGATCTGGTTTATATATTCTTGTCTATTCATTACTATTGCTTTATCTCCTTTATCTACAGGTATTATGATTATATTCTTCATGTTTTTCCATTCTTTTCTTGATTTTTATTCATTCACATTTAATTTTTGTTTTTTTAGGTCCTTTTCATCATTTCATGAATGTATTGATTTCAGAAATACCTCTTCCTTCCATTATTGATGTTGTTTAAATCAATGCATATTCTGTGTTTATTATTATATCAATTACATTTATGGTTTTCAGAGTTATGGTGAATTTTGAAGAATTTGGATAATACTTACAATCTATCATGTATTGGTTTGACATTTGATGTATTTATAACATTTGTTGTATCTATTGACATAGTTGATGGTATTATTTTTTGAGGTTTTTTTTTCATTTATGAACTTGTCAAGTTGTTTGCTATTTTTATTTTGTATTATTTGCTTTTATTTTTTGTCGCGTTTGTTTATCCAGTTTATATCAGATTGATGACATCCTAGAGGTTACATTTCGCTCATGGATTTGCTTAAAATCTTTTGTTGTGTTGCGATTTCAATGGTCATGCATCCTTGTCATTTGAACCGACGTTCTAAACATGATTTCAGAATTTTGTCATTGTATTCATTAACAATACATTTTTTTCTTATTATTTGTTATGTCATTTAGCCATATTCCTTTAGAATTCACACATTCTTTCTTACATTGTTTTTGATATATTTTATGTTTTTCTTCTTTTCATAAATCATTGGTGTAGTTTTTCCAAGTTGAACACGATGGTATATACGCTCCTTCTATAGAAATTATTAAATTCATTTTCTGTATTCAAAACGATGTATCAATTTATTGAATAGTTTTATTCTTTCTTATATTTTTTTATTTTTTCCTATATTTTTATTGGAAACTTAAAGTAAAATAGAAACAACGCTTTTTAATTAATTATAATATTCACATAATTATTATTTGAATAGAATACTGATGTAATTTTTTGATCATTGAAGTTCTCTTCTTCGACGTTGTATACAAATGTATAGATTGTTTTTAGCATCTTTTTATTTTCTTTCTTATATCTGTCATATGATAGCGAGTCAGTGGAGGAAAGCAAGTGTTCGATCTGTCTTACCAGTTTCAATGTCTTGCCTTCCCAGTGTCGTATGATTAATACCAAAAAGAAAAGAAAAGCAAATTTAAATAGAAAAATCTGTACAGTCCTATACAATGTCTCGTCAGGAGAAGCTCGATTGTCAGAACATCACGTCATTATTTTATTCAAATAATTATTATAGAAATGTTATAATTAATCAAAACTATTTGCTTTTACTTTTTTTAAAATTTAAATAAAGATGTCAAAAAAAAATATCGATAAGAAAGACCCAGAATATTCAAAAAAATCATTCATATATCCTTCGTATTTAGACGAAATAAATTTTGTCACTGTTTTGCTTGTTCTCTTATTTTTTCTTTATAGAGCAAAACTATACCCTTACACAAACAAACAAAGGTTCATCATAATGCACGCAAAATACAGCTAGATTACTCTCAAAAAGTACGTTCTTTTTCTTGCTTGCAAACTTTAACTTTCTTTTGCTTGTTCTCTCATTCATTCTTCGTACAGATATAAGATACTAATATGAAAAAAAAGTGCATCACAAGGTGTGCAAAACAATCATATGTATATGATCAAAACATGACTTATTTTTTTTTATTTTTAGCAAATTTTGTTCTTAATTGATTGAATATTTTGAGGACTTATTGTATATATTTATTTTTGTATGTTTTGGTTTAAAAATTAAAATGAAATAAAAGCAATTCATTTGAAATAATTATAACATTCATATAATAGTTCTTTGAAGAAAATGACGATATGAACTTTCCACAATTGAATTTAACTGCTTCAGATGTTGTATATGAATGCATAGATTGTTCTATTTAAATTTTTTTTTCACTTCTTTTCTATGTTCCTTTTTATTACTGTAGATGCTTCATTCAGTAAAGGGAGCGATTGTGTATGAATGTTATTATGACGACTTTTTGACTTCTTAATGGCGAAATAAATAGAATCTTTGATTCGTCGTTTTTTTCCCAACGAATCTCATTACCAATGGCAAATGCTTTATCCAAATTTGATGTGCATTGATATGTATTATTCTGATGGTGTTGTACAATCTAGAAACTTTATTTATTCTCGTGCTTTTTAGTTATTCTTTTGTGTTAGAATATCTGTTGATTTAAACCTAGTTTTTTTTTCTAGATTATATTAATATTACGAACATCTGTACGCCAATGACCTTGAAACAACTTCGATACTGTGTTCCTCAATACTTCAACTGACCTACGAGCTACCATTTCTGGGAATGATTGTATTTTGATATGAATAGTGTGTCTTAAGAAAATATTTTGATAAAATAATTTTATTTTTTTTCTCATCTATTTTAACTCTTTTTCAAATTTAACTTGACATCGTATCGAAAAATATTTTAAAAATATATAAGTTCTCTTTAAAAAATGTCAAGCTAAATTTTAAAAAAAACAAAATTGATGAGAAAAAATATAAAATTATTTTATTAAGAATATTTTCTTGAGACACACTATTCATATCGAAATGCAATCATTTCTAGAATTGAAAGCTCGTACGTCAGTTGATGTATCAAGGAAATATAGCTGCCAAGCGCTTATCTGATTGATCTAAATCATTCAACCCGACGTGAGTAAAACGCTTGAATGTCTAAAATCGACCATCCGTTGACAGGTGAAGTGTCTTAATTAGATATATATCAACCAATCAGAATTAGCTCAAAGTATTATGTATAAACGAACGGACTATCTTGTCTATACAGTTCATTCTTCTTGATTTTTTAGAGTGGACAAAGACAATAAGGGAAAGAAAAGATGGTATTGTAATCGATTGTTCAATAGTATTTTTAATAGCAACAAACCACCAAGACACCATAGTATCCAAGATTCTTGTGATATTTGACTGATAATCTATTTTACATTCTGTTCATAAAAACAAAATGTCATGCATACACCTACTAAGAATGATTTACACGTTATTTTTTCATTGTATGCAACTTTCGAACTTTAAAATTTTGTCATTATTAGTTTTGTATTTCACATCCTGGCGTCTTCTAGATAGTCATATCGTTTTTTTTTAAAACGTTTCTTTTTTTTTCAACTGCTGTTGTCGCATTGTCTTTGCTGCGGATTTTTAAACAATCCCTGTACATGCTTCTTGCACAGCCGTTGACTTAAAAAAAAGTAAAATTCATAGAGAGATGAATCTAATTTATGTGTTTTCGTTCGATTGTTTGTTGTTTTATGCTTTTTTAAACTCATCGGTGAAATATCAGGTAAAAGAATTGTTTATCGATTGTGATCATGTGCTGAATGTTTTATATTTCCAATTTAAATTTTATCTTGATAAATACATACGAAAAGTCTCTTTTCTAATCTAAATCGAACAATCCACAACTTGAATACTTTGTGATAAGTTTCGAAAAATAGAATGTCATTTGACACTTTGCTCTTGAAAATCAATGTGATTAGATGATTTGCTTCAGTTTTCTATTAGAAATACTATTCTTCAAGACAAAAAAAGAAAATCAATTTGTAAAGCAATAAGTCTAAATAATTTTTATGAATCGTTTTTCGTTTTTTGTCGTTTAGTTAAGTAAACTAGAAATTGAACGTTCGACTATTAAAATTATTATAATCTCAAAAATATCAGTTCGTTTGATGTTCATTCTAAATCGTCTTTTGTAAGTTAACTGAAAATATTTTTAATGTTTTTCTACGTGTATTTTAGAATATTCTTTCGTCTCCAATGTCTTTCTCTCAACCAACAATATGAACACAGCAGACAACGAAATCAGCTAAAGACAATGCTCGAGATTCATGAAAAAACAAAATCATATCATATACGACGAGGATGTCTTATCAATATAATTCTATTGTTTTCAGAATTTGTTGTTTCCTTTCAGAACCATACACTTCTTTGTATTTTCTAGAGTATTGAAGAATAATGTTAAACTCAACTTGTTTTAAATACGTCGTTCTTTTATTCGAATAATTTATTCCACGACGCTTCACATCAATCGTAGGTTTTTTTTTCATCGAATTTGAAAGTATTTTTTTTCAAAATATCACATGAAGCCCAAACTGTTAAATCGTCAGATAGATACGAAAATGTTAAATCTATTTTGAGGAATTTTCACTATTGAATTGTTGAGATTAAAGACGCTACATATTTCAGTACTTAAACAAAACAATATTATACATATACACTGAAATTTTTTAATTTCAACAATAAAAAAATGAAGATTTCTCAACATAGATTTAAGAATTTGTACATCTATCTGATGATTTAACGATTCCAGGTTTTTGGAATCATCAAACTCTACATTACTTTCTCTAGACGACAGCAATTTGATCTTAATAGTAGCTTTGTTAAGCAGTCGCAATATTTGATTTTACCAATATTCTTTAATCAACAATTAACAAACACATAATGTAAGAAGACAAAAGGTGAAGACAGTAGAAAGTAGAGATTTGTGAAGTCAAACTTTTATATTCTATTAATATTTTCTGTCGGAGTTTAACTCTCGAAAAATGTGTTTTTTTATTAGCATATAAACTACTTTTTGTGCTACTAATTAATGAGAATGTCTCTCTGATGATTTTTTTTTTAAATTTATCTACGAATCTATAATTTTTGATGTAACTCTAACATTGACTCGAAAAAAATCTTCACGAACACTCCAATTCCGCCAGAGTCGGGTTTCAGAGTCCAGTGTAGGTTTCTATTAAACAATTCTTTGCTTTCAATAACGGTTCGTGGTAATAACACAACACAAAAAAAAGTGATTGGAACGGAAAAAAAAAATCTCCAATGACTAAATTGAATGAATAAAACACTCGCTTGGTGAACGAATTATAGAGAAATCAAATTGTAATCATTTACTATTGTAAAAAAAAAGAACCATTGGAAATCAGTACCTCATGCAATTACATAAAAGACATTTTGAAAGTGTAGGTTGTATGTGACACTCATTTATTAAGTCATCAAAGATCTTGGACAAAAATGGTTGACTATCTTGTTCATAAATCAGGCTCTTTCAATCGTCACTTAACTGTTCAATAATTCAGTTCAGAAGACTTATTAACTGGAACCACGACAGACTTTTTAACTAATGACTGAAATCTATGAGGTAATAAGAGTTTCAACCGAAAAGCAATTTTACATCTAAAAAAGTTCTCTTATAAAATATTTTATAATAACTGTAAGTCAGTTAATAGATTGATTACTTTATTGATTTTATATTTTACTTTCAGTTTTTTTTTAATTAAAACACATTATGAAAAAAAATTATTCTACATCAATGACATAATTTGATATTTTCGTGCGAGCTTTGAACTTTTATATTATTATATTACACTGATGAGAAGCTGTCATCATGTATCTAATAGCTAAATCAATTTTTTTTTTGTATCTTTAGATAAATGAGTAAATGCTTACCTATGTATATTTAGAATAAACTGCATACTCATAAGTACCTTCATGACTCATTGATTGAGACACGTGCAAAGGAATAATTTCGTTTGTTATTTTGATTGGTCAAATGCTTGGAAATATTACAAGCAATACAAATTATCTTATTGCTCATAGCGCTTTTATCTTATTGTTGTTCGGTTTTTTCAATAATTATCATTTATATGATAAATTTATTCAAATATTAAATACGAATACTAACTTATTAAAATATTGTTATTGTTTTTTGTTTCTAAATTAGTCATGACAATGTCTACTTCATCTCTTGATATATTACCTGTCGAAATTCTTCATCATATTCTTGATAATCTTGATATTCAAACAATTCTCTTTTCATTTCGTTATGTTTGTAAACGATTTGATTCAATTACAACGTCATATAATTATTATAATTTTAATTTTGAATCAATTTCGAAAACAAGATTTCTTCGTATTTGTCATATGATTCCTTTTGAACAAGTCGTTTCATTAACATTATCTAATAGAGATAAAACCCATGGTCAAATACTATTATTTATCTCATTATTCGATATTAATCAGTTCCTACGACTTCGTTCATTAACACTTATTCGAATTGAAGCTAATGATTTAAAAATATTTTTGGATTATACAATTCATTCTTCGTTGATTTCTCTATCAATTGATTCCCAAACATTAAATATAAGTAAAAATCCTGTATTGAATCTTTTATCATCAACTATAGAACATTATACTCTTCAAAAACTTGACTTGAATATGTGGCCTAAAAATATGCAAGAACTTCAATGGCCCGTTAATTGTACTATAAGCTATCTTAGAATACAGAACAGTATAACACTCAATCAATTCTATATTATTCTTCAACATTCTCCTTGTTTACAAACAATAATTTTAAAAGATTTTAATGCTAATGATACTAATGAAAATATTTCAACATATTTAAATCCTACACCATCTTTACAATTAAGATCATTGATATGTGAAGGTGGTCGTATACAAATGGATAAACTTGAACCATGTCTTTCATTAACACCTGCACTTGTTTATCTTAAATTAATTGGTTCGGGAAATTTATTTAATTCTTCATTTGATGGTTATCGATGGGAACATATAATTAAAAATAAACTTCCTCTATTAGAAAAATTTGATTTTTTTGTTTCAGTTTTTACTCATGTTAATTTTGATACAAGTTATATTGAACAAATTATTTCACTTTTTCAAACATCATTTTGGCTTGATGAAAAACATTGTTTTGTTATATGTGATTATATTATTTATATACATAAAGTTATACTTTATTCTTTACCAATATGTACTTCTCATTTTGTATATTATTCAGACAAAAATAAAGTTTCTGCTTCAAATTTTACAATAAATAATAATAATAATTCAATAATGATGGATAATGTTAAACAATTAGATATATATTTAAGTAAAGTTATAGATACTGATGAAATAGAAGATGTTAGTTATTTACAATTTCGAAATGTTACTGAACTTACTCTTGCCATTGCTGATAAATGGCCTGAAGGTTCATTTAAATTTCTTTCGACAACGATCAATCTTTTCAATATTGTGAAACTTTCATTATCTGTCAATTTTTCCTATGAATATATGCCAAGTATTGTTCATAGTATTAATAAATTACTTAAATATGCTCATAATATTAATATATTATCTTTATTTGATTATTGGGCTCCAGATGATTATAGAACAAGTATAGAAACAGTATGTTCAATGATAACTCCAAATATAAAACATTTACATATCCGAGTGAAAAATAGTGATGATATTAAATTTATTATTGAAAATTTTAAACATTTAAAAAGTATTACTTTTGAACATGCACAAAATTTTATTTTCACCAATGGCAAATTTGTTGAATATTTGCCAGTGATGAAAAGACATGTCTCACGATGGGAAAATCAATATGCTTTGCATGTATGGCTGGATAATAATTAATATCTAGTGTTTTATTCATATGTTTTACAAAGTTTTTTAGTTTTTGAATAGATTCAAAATATTAATGCTTATCTCCCTCTTCTCTTTAAAATCGAATCTTCAACAGACTTCAGCTTCTTGTATCCTCAAAATTGGATCTTCAAGCGATGATATAATATTGAGCTGAAATCTTATGGATATATATTGAGGTTAGTGATGAGTGAGGTCAAGCATTTTTGGTGCCGGGTACCGATCAGAAAAAATTCTTGGTTCTAATTTCACACTTAGTAATACATGTGTACTAGCGAAAAAAAATGTTATATAATTTTCTAGCAGTGTCAATAAAACTCGAGATATTTTGTATGACCTCGAATATTCTCCCTCCTCGAAGTTCATTACTTTTTTTTTATTCACTAATGCTTTGTCTATTCTCGATAACTCTATTATCTACGAAAAAGAAGAATTAATTTTACTATCGAAATTGTAATAGTTAATGATGAATAGAATCATCTTGTTCATATCTAATTGGAATACCTCACCATTACGTCTCGAAAAAAATCAGTCCTATTTCTTATGGTCTGTTGGAGTAATAACAATTTTACTGTGACATATTTTAATGATACATTGCCACACTTTATATCTAACTCACTTTTTTCCATAACGATTTGTGCATGTTGTCGCAAATACATGACTCCAGTTTTTTTTTTTGGAAAGTCTTGAGTTTGTTCAATGACTGTTTGTAGAGGAAATAGGATATTTCTATAATCATACGTTCTAAAACAAAGTTTCGAATTATATGTAACATAACACAAGGATTTTCTACAATACGGAATTCTTTTTTTCGAGTGTACAATGTATTCCTTGTGGTTGACTCTTTTGTCAATACGAGACATTACAAGTATTAAATCACCATTTGTAACCTATCTTTATTTAAGATCGAGTCCCAAACGAAATGTGCAATAACTTTTTTACTGTCATTTAATTCTGATCAATGCCACATTTCAAGGCTTACCCAACAAAATCCTACGTACAAGTCGATAATTTCGATCTCGGAAAACAAACAGATTTCTCCGGGACTGCTCGAAATATTATCATTTCTGGTCGAAACACAATGGAAATTAATGGAATCGGAAAGCAATATTCCAGGAGTGGAGTGTTTTCAAATTTTCTGGTCGTTCCCAATTAGAAATACCAGCAACTTAATTGAGAGGGATAATAAAAATCCTGAGACTTTTCGGTCTGGACTATTGCTTCCGCGTTCCATCGATTTCGAGTGTTTCTTTGTCGAAATCGGCCTGTATGCATTCATCTAAGTAGTATCTCTTTATGTGAACGAATGATCGACAAAGTATCAGAAAGATTAAAATTAGTAATGATTCAAGACAATAATCGATTATACGAACATTGTTAAATTGATATGTTTTATTTTGTGTCGAAAAGTTGTCTTGATCTAAAAATATCAGCTAAAGTCATTGACGAAAATTCATGTCAAAGTGAAGGATAATATTATTACAATTTTTCATCTACAGTAAAATGTATTGGCTTGAAACTTGATAGTTAGTTAGTATTAAGTAGGTAGAATAATTTATCAAATTCAACAAAAATGTGCTTTTGTTGAATACAAAAATAATGAATTTTAGATTTGTTTCAGAACTTCTGTAACATCTTTTATATTACTCTTTCAATGATTTTTCGAAGGTATTCAATCGAATTATAAGTTTAGCAAATAATAATTCATAATTATCTCTATTGAAATCTGTTAAAATTTTGTTTATTCAGAAAAAAAGCGTAGAAGATATTATTTACAATCATAAACAATTTCAAAAATCCCAATGTCCTACTAATGAGATTTGTGATGGTAGGTTTTTGTTGTCTGTTCTCATTAATGTATTTTATTGATTGTTTTCAACTTATCTATTGTGTAAATGAAATTCATTTCAGAATGCTTGTATTTGTTTAATCGCTACAAACTAATTTTAAGCCATATACTTTAGAGAGTATTAAAAAAAAATAACTTTATATTTAAGTAATGTGGCCAATTCATATTTTATCTCTGCGTTTGTTAGCAGTATTCGACTATATCATTGTTCATTATCTAATGTATCTCAGAGCAAAATATGATAGTTAAATATAGTCAATAGTTTAAGAATAATACTATTCTCAATTTTTGTTTTGTGAAATTCTCACAAGTGAAGTCCTCCAACTGAGTAATCCATTTTTAGTCGAAACCATATGTTTCACATAGATCCTAATGAGCTATGAATGATATGAATTCTTTTCAAGCCCTTAGCTTATTGCTGTCGAGATATTGTATTGTTATGATGTTCTTTTTAAGTCACTGCCGTGCCTACAGATACACTAGGAAAATCCATTTTCGAATTTCGACTTAAAACGTTCCACAGATACTAGGTTCAGTGAGAATAATTTATTATGAAAGTTTCACATCGTTTCGTTGTTCCTATCCTACGATACAGGTGGTCTTTTACATTGCTTATATATACCAGCAGATTTGATGGTCTTATTTCATGAAAGGAGCAAATTAAAAGATCTGAAATTTTCACAATTAAGTATTCTCATCAAATCATGTCTCTATGTAAAGTTTCAAGTCGAAATTCGAACACAAATTTTTCTAGTACTCCTGAGTAGGACTACAGCATTGACTTAAAAATATCGTAAAAATACAGTATCTCAACAGAAATAAGCTAAGAATCCGAATTAGAGATTTGCGGAATCATTTTGTTTTTGTTCCGATCTCAATCTAGAGAAAGCTATTCGAGAATTTATTCATATCACATCTAAAATAATTCTTTAATGCTCGATTTTTTTGATTTATCTACTCAATGACTAGCACTTCTTTTGATCATCTCTCTTGAGTTATATTGTGATTCATAGAATGTGTTTACAGTCATCAAACATTTTACTATAAACTTGAGTTTCTTGTAGTTTCAGTTCCGCACATCTATAGTTTGAACTCTTTTCAGTCTGCTCATAGTTCATTAGAGTTTACATGATACACAATGATTCCGACTCAAAAGTGATTAATCAGTTGAGAGACTTCCTTCGTTTGCCATGCGCTAGAAGAGAAAAAAGATCGTGCTTAAGCGTTACATCTACTGTTAATAAATCATTACAATGTATAAGATGACTGTCTTGTTTTCTATGTAATTAGTCCTTCATTTTTTAAGGGAACAACGTGAGAAATACTTAAAATATAGAAATTGTAATTGAAATCAAAAGAGAAAAAAAATATATATCAATTTAAATCTTATTTCTGTATGCATTGATAAAAACGTTTATCACAGATGAAATATTCTACTTTAGTTTGTTGTAATATCAATGATGTCGCTCGTTGACAATCGAAATAAAAAATATCATTTTTTTCTGATTGGTCATATTTTCTCTCTACCCTTCTATAGAAGTAATGAATGTAATCTATTTTTTCTATTTATAATATTCATAAATTTTTAGTTTAGACTGTATGTTGAATCTACGCTATAGACGATGATTAATTTTTATTAATTATGAATATAAATCTCAATATAAAACATCTTACGAGCATACACAATCATATTCATTTGATATAAAACATATGTTACTATTAACAGATATTCAACAAATACAATGGAATAAAAATTGTTGTTTTTTTCCTTAAAATATAATCTTAATTTGTTTTAAACGAAAAAAATTAATTGTTTTATTTAGTTTTTTTTTTGTAGATATAAATGTTTTTGAGTCGTTGTTTATACAAAATAGCTGAACAAGATCTTGGTCGTCATTTAAATTTACCATTTATTGATAAACTTCGTGTTTATGTTCGTGGTGGACGTGGTGGAAATGGTTTAAAAAAATATGGTGGTATTGGAGGGCAAGGTGGTCATGTTCTTGTACATGGTAAACGTAATTTAACATTAAAAAATGTTTATGAAAAAAATTTAGCTAAACGTTATATAGCATCCGATGGTGAACATAGTTATAAAACATGTTTAAATGCACAATCAGGTGAAAATCTAATTATTCATGTACCATTAGGTATTCAA
Organism: Rotaria sordida; assembly: GCA_905250125.1. Lineage (NCBI taxonomy): Eukaryota > Metazoa > Rotifera > Eurotatoria > Philodinida > Philodinidae > Rotaria > Rotaria sordida. The sequence goes on from CAJNOL010000320.1 coordinate 20,601, forward strand.
ATCTTACGTGAGAATGGTGAATTAATAGATGAAATAAATGATATTGATGATGAATGTATTGTAGCACATGGTGGTGATGGAGGAAATTATAAAACACATTTTCAAGGACAACCTGGTGAAGCTACAATGATTAATTTTGATTTAAAATTATTAGCTGATGTTGGGTTAGTAAGAAAAGAGAAAATTTTTTTAAATTATTTTCCATTTATTGAGACTGACATGTGAAATGATGGATGACCGAAAAGCAATTTGATAAAAATATTCGCTCACTTTTTTCAACCTGTAGAAAGAAGAAGGGAGGGATCGAATTCCGATATGATTAGTCAATAAGCATTACATGTACATTGAACTCGACTGTTGATAATAATCAACTCTTTTTATCTACCTATTTCATGAGCGACTAGGATATTTTCATATAGTTTGTTAGCACTTCAAAATGATATAAAAATATCAAATAAAAAAAAATACTGATCAGTATAAGAAATCCTAAAAAGACTGTTCTCGAAACATGATTTTGAGCCTTTTTATTACTGATATTCAGTTATAATAAAATTACGATTTCTATGAAAACTAATAAGATACTCTGAATCAACATTCTAAACTGAGTGGACTTATTTGTATTTCAATTATTTTGATAAACTTTTTTTTTTCGTCAAAAAATTTACCTTCTAGTCTCTCTTAGGGTTGGGTCAAAAAATGAATTTCATCAAAATGTTATTTTGACAGTGGGAATCAATTTCTAAATTTATAAAACGATAGCAGATGACTAAATGATAAAAAGAAAGTTTTCAGAAAATTCACTTTTTGACCCAACCCTAATGGAGACCAGGAATGAAGTTTCCAACGAGAAAAAAAGGTTTGTAAAAATATTTGAAATACAAGTAAGTCCACTCAGTTTGAAATTTCTCGTGTAGAAGTTACAAGTTGATCTTTTAGAAGTCTGTAAATTAAATTTGAACGAACTTGAGGGACACAAAAAAATTAATCAAAGTAGAACCGAAAATTATTTCAAATATAACGAATGAAATAGCAAACATTTCTCTATAGAATGATATATTAATAATTAATTTTCTCCAAGATATTTGTCAACAGTAGTTATTTTGGTAAAAAAATCTCATGTCAATTAAGGTAATTTTTTTCCATCTCTATAAAAAACAGACATGCAAAGTGAACTCAGTCATTTCAGAATGATTGTTCTAAACTTCTTGATACGTTATCTAAACCATAAAATCATCGAGAAATGTTGAACCTATATTCGGAAACAATACAAAATTTTGATGCTAACCAAATTTCTCTTTGATAACATCGTTAGAAGCAAAAAATAATGATTTGAATACTTATTAATGAACATCAAATATGAAAAATAATGTCGTCTGATCGATATATCGAATCAAACAAGTTAACTTTTCTTATTACAGAACTTGCTGAAAATCAGTTATGATTTTTTTATCATTTCAGTTTTTGTTTAAATTGAATAATAAACATGAAACTCACAGGAAAAAAACATAAATCATATAAACAATCATCATTATAATATACAGTAAAATTTTTCTATATGGAGGAGTATGTCATTTGAGAGGATGAATAAACTTCTACGTGATTAGCATCTTGTTATTCTGATAGTAAGTGTTTATTTTGAGTTTCATAAATGATCATCGGTTCGATAATACACATATGGTATTTGATATAATACATTTATTGAAAGATATAGAATTTAGTAATAAATTTGATGTTTTGATGTACAATTGAATAAAACAAGATATTAAAAGGGAAAAACGAAAGTATATTAGATCTAACTTTAGATTCTATATCGTCTTTTTCAAAAGAAATAGACAGAGTAAAATATTAGTGACAGCAGCTACATTTAAATCCGCTAGAGATTACGCTAAAAAATTTAATAAAAAAAAAAAACAATATTTTATTTAGATTTGTTGGTTATCCAAATGCTGGTAAATCAACTCTTCTTTCAATGCTTTCTCGTACACAACCAGCAATATCACCTGTACCATTTACTACTCTTCATCCTCAATTAGGCACTGTTGTATTTGATGATGGTCGTTCATTTACTATAGCTGATTTACCAGGTCTTATTGAAGGATCACATGTAAAAATGGGTCTTGGTTCAAGATTTTTAAAACATACATTACGATCAAAAATTCTTTTATTTATTATTGATATAAATGGATTTCAATTAGAATATCGTTCACCATTACGATCAGCATTTGATTCAATTGTATTTTTAACAAAAGAACTTGAACTTTATGAACCATCTCTATTAAATAAATCAGCCATATTAGCTATTAATAAAATTGATCAATTAGATAATAATGATAAAAAATTAAATGAACTTTATGATTCATTAAATAATTATAAACAAATATTAGAAAATGAATATGATAATAAATGGTGTCCAAAAAATTTCTTTCATTTTGAACATATTGTTGAAATATCTGGTAAATATGGTACAAATTGTAATCATTTATGCTCTATTCTAAGACGTTCACTTGATGAATATACTAATCGAGAACAAAAGAAAATAAAATTTTCATTATTGTAGATATAATAATAAAATAATGACGAATGATTTCATTTATTCTCGTACACAATCTGATTTTATTGATTCAATATTTGATATAGTTAAACAACATGATGGTTATTTACTTAGTGAATTACTTAATGTAATATCTATGTATAAAATTGATGATCTTGATTTTAATGATTATATTGAACCAAATTTAGATCAACAATTAATTAATGATAATGATTTTCTTTGGAAATTATTAAGTCAACATCATTGGACTGTTTGTCGTTATTTACGTTTAAATGATATTGATCGAGCTTTTCGTCATCAATCAAAAAAATTCTCTTGTTTTATGTCTATTCTTAATGGATATTTAAATCGAATGAGTACTACTACCAGTACATTTGTTGATGATGGTCATGATATAGATCAAATAAATCCATCATTAAATGATGATGAACCATCATGGTTATTACCTGTTTTTAATCGACTTGCACATGAATTACGTTTACTTGCTTTACCAGGAAATGATGAATTAAATAATGATGATTATGAAACATCAGATAATATGAATTCAAATAGTACAATACAAACATATAATAGTCAATTATTAAATGCATTAGGTGCTATACAAAGATTTCCATCGACTACTAAATTAAGAAAAGTTGGTATTTTTATTATTGTTAATCAAATGTTAAAAACATATTATGCTTTACATAAATTTAATTTATGTACTTATTTTATTTCAAAAAGTAAATCATTTTTTTTAAAAATATTCTCAAAGTTTTAGATGAAAAGAATTTTCAATTGTTGACATACGGAGTCTACTTGAAAATTCAATATCTCGACAATAGAATATTCTTTTCGGCTGAAACTGTAAAGACATTCTATGTGTCACTAGAGCTATCTACGAACAAATTTTTACGGTGAAATTTTGCTCTTCGATATGTACATAAAGCTGGGCCGAAAAGTCGTTAAAATAATCATAGTTCAGTTCCAAAGGCTCATGGAGACGAACCCTTCTAAATTTTTGCTAGTATTATCAAGACATTCTTATAAACCCAATATGGTCTCAAACGGCGGGCATCAGTTTGTATGGTCCTCTTGTTAGGGCATACTAAAAGTAGTGGTAATAAGACAATAATACACTATAGAAGGCTTGAAGGAATTTTCTCTATAGGCATACTGATTGTCCAGACAATGCTTTATAAGTCTATAATATTTCACTATTCTTCAATTGATATAATAGTATTAAAATTTCAATGAAAGTTGTTCACCTCTGCTGATTTAGATGAATAAAGAAAATTTTCACTTCTACAATAAAGCTCGTACTATATTATATATATATTCAAGCGAGAGTTATTCATGATAAACTATATTTTGTTTTTATGAAGAACGATCTTTCCAATAATATCTTTCATGATTACCATTAAAGTCATCCGTTTCAATATTCAACTAACGATCATATTTTTAAACTTTCAATGATTAGAGATTATTTGTTAGATGGTGCAGTATAACTCGGATAAATTTGCACTTGCAATTCGTCAATTGTAAAATAAGGATCATCATTCATAAGACGATGGATCTATTTAATATTATCAGGTGTTGTTTGATTACAGACCTATCAGATCTTAGTTCTTCTTCAATCTTTTCTTGAACTTCACGAAGCCATTCATATCATCTCTTAACTGCTCTGAAATGTAGAGCCTAGTCACTGAAAACAAAGCATAGTGTAGTACAAGTTCTATTGTGCAAGCGAAAGTTCATCTAAATCAGAGGTGAATACCATTACTGTCACTACTATTCATATGGCCTAAGTATATTTTTTGTTAATTGAACTGGAGTTTACATACATATAGATTTTTATGTATATATAAATACATTAAAGATATTCATTTGGTATACATATTATAAACTTTCTGAGATAGTACTCTTTATATAGATTATTGGATGAAAAGAATTTTTCAAGAAATCAAAGATATTTAAAGTGTCAAAAATAACTAAAATATAACCGAATAATATTTTTGTTTTTATTGTATAATAAATATGAATTATTGACACAAATTACAAAAAGTTATAATCTTGAAAATGTTTGATAGAAAAATTAACAAGAAATGACAAATTACTGTGTCATTTTTTTTTTCCATTGGTCTATTATTTCTAAAAGAAACTCCTTGGAGAATGTTCCTATCTACGATAAGTACTAAGAAAGAAAAAAATACACAGTTCCCAAGTTATTATTTGTTTCTTTTATGTTTTCAAGTCACGTACAGAGTCTCTAATGTACGTTTGTCTTTTCTTTGTATGTGAAAATTGTTTTTTATTGAAAAATCAAACAAATTGTGGAAGCAAATTTCATTCGTCATTTAGAAAAATTACATTCCAAATAGATTAAAATCATTAAAATTTCATCGATTCTGAATGATTCATAATTATGTCGTTTTAATTGAAAATTGTAATGAAAATTTCATTAAAAAACAACTACAGACTTAGCCTGTTTATTACTAAAGACGATCTCTCTTCTTTGATCTATCTGTCTCAATCGTCCTGATAGTATATGTTGAGAAGACGATTGAGAAAAATAGATGAAAGACAAGAGACTGCCCTTAGTAACAAACAAGCTAGTCTGTGGCCATTTTTTAATGTATGTTTGTGGTCAACAAGTGAATTGAAAATAAGACTTATTATCATAATTTCTTTACTTATTTAGTTTTTTTTTTCTAATTAGTAATCTTCTTAAGATTGATAAGATTTGTATTTCTTTGTCTAGCTGAACGTTCATTAAAACAATATATGCAAGAAGAAAATACTCAACAAGAACATCGATTTTCATCCTATGTACTTACATATCGTTATTTTCTTGGTAAACATCTTTTACTTCAACATAATTATAAATCAGCTATTGAACATTTTGATTATGTATTTACAAATTGTCTTGATTCAAAAAAAAGTGGTAGTATTAAAAATAAACAACAATCATTATTATATTTAGTTATAGTTAAAATGTTACATGGTTCAACACCTAAAATGGATATACTTGAAAAATATCAATTAAATGAATTAATTGATTTAATTGAACCAATACGTATTGGTGCATTAAAATTATTTATTGATAAAATAAAACAATATGAACAATTTTTATTTGATAGTGGATTATTTTTTTTAATTGAAAATTTAAAATTAATAACAATAAGAAATTTATTTCGTACATATGTTTATCAAATTGATCAACAACAAACAGATAAAATTCCATTAGAAACAACATTATTATTATTATTAAATTTTGGATTTGAAAAAGAAAATTTTTTTACAATTAATGAACTTATTGATATATTAAATAGTTTGATACAAAAAGGGATGATTAAAGGTTATATATCATATAAATTTCGAACGTTAGTTGTTAGTAGAAAAGATCCATTTCCAAAAAATTTTCGTTTTACTTCATTATTAAATACATCATAAGTATTATATATGTGGTTTTTTTTTCCTGTATATATATATTCTAGATATAGATTCTTCTTTTATTGTTTATCTTTTGTAATTATGTCTCATCCAACATCATCAACAGTTCATTCATTTAATGAAGGAGATCATCATACACATTCATTTATTCCAAGACGAGAACGAACACTTTCACAGTAAGATATTCAATATTTATTGATAACTTTCAAGTATAACTACATGAATGATCAAGGCAAGTCTCGGAGAGAAAGGGTGTACATTCCTGTAATATTATCCAACACTCTAAGAAATACTTTTTTTATACACTTCGAACTTTGAGACCTAGATAAAGATTTGAAATCTCGGATGTTTTATACAAAATGAAAGCTGTTAGTGCAATTTCTGCGGAATTAAAATGTGAAATACGATGTAGTTGCTGTTTTATTCTATCTATTTTGGGACACATTTCTTCACCATCCTTTTACTTAATCCTCCAAATATCCAATAAGGAAGTAGTTTAACGAGACGTTATGGATATGTGGTCGATGACCGTATACTAGTAACATCGGTTCTAGTCTATTTAAGGGTTCAAGTTTTTACTCCTATATTTGAATACTCTTTTTTATATCGTATCCTCACAAAAGCTCAACAATTTGAGGATTTTATAAAGAGAATTTCATATGAAAATGTTCAACTTGATGAAGAAGAAGTTCAAAATTTTGAGGAATCATAAGTCACTATATACATTGCAGATTAATATATTTCAATTGCTAATATAGATTATTATACTATAGTTTCGCAGAGATGTTTACGAATTGTGTTTATCAATAATACATCGACTAATGAGTATATGCAGGAATGTTTCGAATGTGGAGCGAAGAGATGTAACTAAATACGATTCCAGGTGTCACTATGAGGTGGCTATCAATGATAAGATGACTTGAGGATAAATAAAGATCCATCAATTTATTGAATAAAATGATGAATACGAATGAGAACAAGAGACGTATGACAAAGCAAATTACCGAATGAAACTCTCAAGAAGTATAACAATGAAGAAAAGTGATTGAAGTGAAGGAATAATAATACACATGATCAATAGGTGCGACAAAAAGATCACATACGAATAAATCTACATACAGTAGGAGACAAGACAAGACAGAACAGAGGTGACGACTAGTGTCATCCGAGCGATACATCAGTGGTTCACTGTCGCACACCCCCAATCCTGGCATTCATATTATTAGATACAATGTGTTTCTCTCGCTAAAACGTAGACATTGTATAGAATTTGAAGTGTTTTTATTTATTAGAATAAATGAATAAATTTCAGAATTGATTTTTAATTTAGATGTGAACGAACATTAAAAAGTCCAACTTATGAAGGTGTAATTCATGAATTTTGTCGTGAAAAAGGCTATGGTCATATTCAACCATATGATAACTCGAATGAGCTTATTTTTGCTCATGTTTCTGAGTAAATATTTGTGTTAAGTTTTTTTTTTTTTTTTTTTGTGTTTTGCTTATTTCTCTCTTTGTTAATATAGTATTGAAGATGATTATGTTCCAAAAAAAGGTGATACTGTATCATTTAAAAAAATGTTAATGCCACCAAAGAATGAAAAAGTTATGGCTGTTCATATAAAACTTCTTCGTTTAGCTGAAGGTGTTAAACATGAATCATGGGAAGAAGCTGTTGAACATGATATTGAACATCGACGACCATCGCGATCGAATTCAGTCCAATTTCCAAATGATCAACCTGATCATGTTCAACATTCAGTTTCTCATGCTAATTAAAAATATCTTTATGATTATCAAAAATAAGATTTATTGACTTTACAAATAAAAAAGAAAAGAAATTTTTTTTTCTTGTTCATATATACCTTTGCATGTCTTGTGTGATCATTTCTTTTTTTCTGCTCCTATTATTGTGAAAAAAAAAATAGAAACAGAATGTGTAATTCATTCTTATTTGAGAAAAAAACAAACAAATATAACTACATCAATCTATTTAATTTTCTTTGTGATAAGATTATCTTTGTTTTTTTTCTTGTAGATTTTCAAATGGTGAGAATAAGGATTTTTATTTTTAGAAAAAATACGTTTCGTATTGATTTTCTTCTAGGGAAATCAAGGTTCAAGTGGTCAAAGACGTGGTGATGGAACAGGAGATAAGGAAGTAAGAACAAAAAAAAAACATAGATTAATATAATAAATAAAAATTTATTTAATATAGAAAAAAAAATATGAACCACCTATTCCAACACGTATAGGAAAACGAAAAAAACGTACAAAAGGTCCTGAAGCAGCTAATAAATTACCACAAGTTTTACCATATACACGTTGTCGTTTGAAACAATTACGTTTTGAACGTATTAAAGATTATTTATTATTAGAAGAAGAATTTATTAAAAATCAAGAACGTTTAAAACCACAAGAAGATCGTCATGAAGTATAAATTATTTTCTTCAAAATAAAAAACAATTTAAATTTATCATTCTAGGAAGAACGTTCAAAAGTCGATGATATTCGGTATGAATTAATTTTTATATTTGAATAAAATATAATACTGTCGAGAACTTACTTTTTTCAAACAAAAATAATTGAAAAACTTCTGAGATTTATTCAAAACAACGGATTTATCTATTGATAGTATATAAAACATTTTAGCTATATCAAAAGAGAATCAGTTCAGAAGACTTATCTCTCACTCTCAATTATTTAGATACTTGTCCTCGATCTAATCCCTTCCATCTGATGATAAAATATATAGCGAGATTTAAAATCAAAGTAATTAGTTTTCAATAAGTATTTCATAGACTATGAAGATTTTATCTACTACATTTTTATTATTTTAAAGCAAAATCTTGTCTATTTTTGCTAATGCTTCTATAATTAATCCTTGTTATTTTGTTTTGTTTTTTAATTTCAGAGGATCACCAATGGCTGTTGGTACTTTAGAAGAAATCATTGATGATAATCATGCTATTGTCTCAACATCAGTTGGTTCTGAACATTATGTTACTATAATGTCATTTGTTGATAAAGATCAACTTGAACCTGGATGTACAGTTTTATTAAATCATAAAGTAAATTATTGATCTTTTCGTTTATATAAAACAAAACAAACAAAAAAAAATAATTTAATCTTTTAGGTACATGCTGTAATTGGTGTATTAGGTGATGATGTTGATCCAATGGTTGCTGTTATGAAACTTGAAAAAGCACCAAAAGAAACGTAAGACAAAGAAATAAAAAAACAAATATTTTAAGTTGTTTTTTTTTGTACGAATTTAGATATGCGGATATCGGTGGATTGACAACACAAATTCAAGAGATTAAAGTAAAAAAATATAAATTCGTAGATGAAAATCGAATTATTTTCTAAATTTTCTTATTTTGTAGGAAGCTGTTGAATTGCCTTTAACTCATCCTGAATATTATGAAGAAATGGGTATTAAACCACCGAAAGGTGTTATTCTTTATGGTCAACCAGGAACAGGTATGTGGGCGCGTAACTAAACTCAACAAACAGTTTGAGATGTTTTCTTATTTGTATTATTTTATCCTTTGACTCTTCGTCTCTTTGCTCAATGTTCGCTTGTTATGAACATGTGAAAAAGAAAGCTATGGATCAGCATTACTTCTTTGAAATTAGGAGATGTATGAATTAGGCATATATCGAGATTCTCGTACCTACGAACATGTTACTATACTCGGTTTGTCAATTCTACGCGGCCAATTTTCTATGTATAATACATTTGTCGAGCAATGTTCCTTGATCGCTTTCTGCTGAAAGAGAGAATTTTGTGGTATGATAGCAACATTTGTATGCTCTTCATTGACTCGTTTGTAGAGTTTGACTATCAGCAACGAACTGAATCGTCACTCAATTTAACTTATTCTTTTCGAAACTATCCGTTTGTCATAGTTAAATTCTAAAAAAAGTAGACTTTGGATTCGAATATCCTTCCTCAATATTTGTTGATCAAACTTTATAAAAAAAAAACAAAGTTCACATTTGCATATGAAAAGATGTCATTAGGTAAAAAATTCTCTATCAAGACTGCTGACTGAAACTCAGAGACTAGTTCTCAATACATGTTTAGTCAAGTTTTATTGAAAACGATATGGTAACATATCGGTAGGTATGAGAAGTTCTAAGTGATAAGCAAGCATTGAAAAGATATAAAAAAATTAAAAGATAAAACAATGCAAACAGAGAAAACGTCAAACAATTTGAATTTGAGGCATGTCTAATAAAAACTAAACCTTTTTTTTTTTTCTTGTTAATAAAAAATAAAATTTATTATAAAGGTAAAACTCTTCTTGCCAAAGCGGTAGCCAATCAAACATCGGCAACATTTTTACGTGTAGTTGGTTCAGAATTAATTCAAAAATATTTGGTAATTTAGAATTATATCTAGAAAATTAAATGATTAATTTCAATAAATTTTAGGGTGATGGTCCAAAACTTGTACGTGAATTATTTCGAGTTGCTGAAGAATATGCTCCAGCTATTGTTTTTATTGATGAAATTGATGCTATTGGAACAAAACGGTATATTTTCTAATTTGTTGATATAATTGAAATTTCAAATTTTTATCTTTTATATTTAGTTATGAATCAAATTCAGGTGGTGAAAGAGAAATTCAAAGAACAATGTTAGAATTATTAAATCAACTTGATGGATTTGATTCTCGTGGAGATGTTAAAGTAAAAATTTAGTTGTTCTTTGTTTTTTTCTTTTTTATAAGTAACAAACAAAAAAATAATTTCTTAGGTTATTATGGCAACAAATCGAATTGATAGTCTTGATCCAGCATTAATTCGACCTGGTCGTATCGATCGTAAAATTGAATTTCCATTACCAGATGAAAAAACACGTCGAATGATATTTAAAATTCATACAGGTCGTATGACACTTTCTGATGATGTTAATTTAGAAGAATTAATTATGGCTAAGGATGATCTCAGTGGAGCTGATATTAAAGTTCGTTTAAAATAATTATTTGAATTTTGTTCTTTCTAAGAAAGGAAAAAAAAACATTTATTTTAGGCTATTTGTACTGAATCTGGTTTAATGGCATTACGAGAACGTCGTATGAAAGTAACAAATGAAGATTTTCGAAAAAGTAAAGAAACAGTACTTTATCGAAAAAATCAAGGTACACCTGAAGGATTGTATTTATAAATCAACAACATTTAACAATAGGAAAAACTCCTTTTTTTTCTTTTATGTAATGTTGGTTTTTATTCTTGAAACAGAAATAAACTTTAAAATATTATAATAACTATAGAAATATTTTTTAATATCATTTACATGTGATTAATCGATCAGATTGGTTAATAGTAACTTTTATCATATAGAGATTTAATGATATATCAATAGAGAATTGATAAAATTAAAATAGGTTATTTATTTCACTTGATTAAAAGAATTTTCTGATTAGTATTATAATGAAGCTTTTAGACCAACTTATACATTTTCAATATTTAGACTCAACTTGTGATGTTCTTGTATGCCTATTTATGCTTCAAATGATTGTATAATAATAATAATAATAATAAAAGATCGTACAGGACTTGTCTTTGAATCTTTTCGATCATTATTATTACGTAAAGATTTATTTAGGCAATTGATTGAGATTGTCTGATTTTGGTGCTTGTTTTTTATTTTATGATGAAGACTAATGTTCAATGTTACTAGCTAATTTAAAGTTTTTTGGATATGAATAATCAATTCGATGCATATCGATTCGAAGGCGACATGATCTTGAATACCAGATCGAAAAAGTGCCCTTTGAATACTACCTAGAACGATCATTCCGATCGTCGGATGCGACTAATGACTGCATTAATTTTCACTGTAATTTATCATATCGTTTTACGAGTCATTTTTTCACACTGTTGTCGGCATTTTCTTGGCTCCATGGTAGTTCAATAGGTTTTAATGACGATAATTACCGTGGAAGAATTTTTTTTTCCAATAGTTTTCTGATCATTTTAGCTCTTAAAAGAAGGAGATTAAATAATCATTTAACATGACTATATGGATGGATTGGTAGTATTAGTTTCGTCCGGAATATTAATCATCAATTGTTTATTTCAATTGATTGAGTTGCACATAGAAAGTGAAATTTAACACCTGCTTGTTACATAATTCAGTCATATACACATTTTAAAATTCGTGTTTGTATAAAGTTCTTTATAGATTAGCCTCAGTGTTCATTATCTAACATTTTTTTTTTTAATCGAGAAGCATTCTAGAATATCCAATAACTGATTTCAAAAGTCGTCAATTTCTATTCAATAACTAAAACATAAACTCTGCTTGCACTATGAAAAAAAGGAAACAATACAAACGACTGCTACTTGTTGGAGACATAATTATTTATTTACTCATGTCTCACGGTAGTCCGCATTACTGCCGGTATACCAATGTTTTTTATTCAGTTTGAATCACATGGGTAGTATTGAAGTTTGCTTAGAGCTTATAATTAAGTTTAGGTAAAAATATCCATTCAGACCAATTGTTAATTACTGTGATCGGGCGTTTATGCACTGTAGGTGGCCGTTTTTGTGTCGATATGACACGTCTAGTATAAATGGCCGTATGCAATATCAGATTCCTATCTACTACAAAACGCTGAAAAGATGCTGTAATGTTGCTGTATTAGTGACCCGATTATTTCATTGTAAACCGGCCGTATTCTTGGACTAGGATAATTCAAGTAATTCAAATTACATTGGAATTATTCGATAATGATATCAGTTCAATATGAGGTAATAAAATAAAAACATGTGTATAATCATAATACAATGCTTTGACATATGTGAGTATCTTAGATCAACAAATCTATTGCATGTTGACCATTAGAATCATTTATAAACCTATCGATGAGAACAGATATCATTAAATCATCAACAATGAAACTAAAAAATGAATTATTTTTCAGTTATGAATGATTGAATATTTACAATAAAATTTCTTGTGAAAAAGAATCTATATCTATTAGGAGTAATAAAAAACAAGAGTAGTAAGAATAAACTACAGATGTCTTCTCCTTTTGTTTAGTAATCACTTGTGAACAATAATGAGGTTTTCTACTTTTTCTTCAAGTGTCAAATCTTGTTAAACAAGATGAATCGATCAAGTCTTTTATGTTTTATCTGTTTCAAAACAATATTTGCTCTCTATATAGAAAGGTGACATATCTAATCGAACTGTTCATCGACACTTTTTACATAATTTATTTTTAATTAAAAATTTCGATTCTAGTATATATTTGATTGATCAAGAGGCATTTGATTTTATTAAGATTATTCACATTAAATTTTACATGATAAATGTTCCGTAGAGATTCATTAAAAAGTAATCAACATAATGAATTAATAAATATTCATTGATGCTTGAAACTGTTCTATTGAATAACACTTACATGAATAATTATCTCTTAGTACATCGTAATACCTATATTCATCGATCGCAGCATGTTATCATCACATTCCAAAAATGTCTTTATTATAAAAAAAAAAAGAAAAGAAAAGAAAAATTTTATTTCATTAACAATACACCGTATTATTAATTTTTTTTTCTTACATATTCTTTTTTTTCAATATCTTCTTAAAAAATAAAATATCTATGCCGAAATATAAAAAAGGTTGAATGCCAAGGTTAAGTCATTAAATTCTATAAGAGTATTTTTTTTAACATTATATATCTCACCTCTTATGATAAATTACATTCTCTTCTCAAACAGTTATTTCAAGGTTAAAAATATGATAGCAGACAGAATACATGTTGCACTCTCATCATCGCATGTAAAACATTATTCAAGTGGAATGCCTATGTCTTTTTCTTTGATCAAAGAACATGAAATGATCCGCTGAATCAAGTAATGACAATGATATTCATTTTCACCTGGCAAATATTTAGATCAAAATAACACCTCACATTGTACGTCTATTCGCACAACCACCAGTACATTGCAGGTTGAAAAAAACAGCTATCGGTGTATTGTGGTAGAATGGCGTTCAGAAGATAGTCAAGTACCGAACTACCGGTGATAGAATCCGTCGGATTCAAAATTTTCGGACTCTAGGGCCTCTAACTGCCAGTATAGCGCACATTATAGCGAATGATTTACTGAAGATGTTTGAATCACATGAGAAGTTTATTCTCAAAATAGTTTCTTATATCAGTTGTTTGAGCCATCATTTTAGTTAATATACAAAATTGATGTCCTTCATTGTATGAATAGTATATCACTCTATTAAGAATCTTGTAGTTGTGATAGTAAAGCTTGACACGAGTAGAACAGTAAAATAATAACAAGATAAGATATGAAAAAAAAGACAACTAATTCTTTTGTAAGATATATTGAAAAGTCCTCAAAGTTGAAGATTGCATATAGATAAATTTCATATTTGAATTTTACATAAAATTTTTTATTTTATTACCATCTTCTTCCTTTTATTGAGATTTTAATTCTATCATTAAATTCTATTTCGGTGACATCTTTTTAAATGAAATGTTTATATTTATCTTTTAATTGGCTATTGTAAATATCTTCTCTTTGATTATTTAATAGCAGAACGACAGACAGATCACTCGTTGGTCGATTTCCTTTACAGATCTGACATGTGACTCATACATGTATATGCATATCCATCGAAGAGAGAGAGAGAGAAGAAAAAAACAAGAGACAAAGTTTATGAAGTCTGTCGTTAGTCTTGTTTTATTTAAGGGCAAGAATGATGTACTTATATTTGTCTAATATGGGTCATTCACATGACTTTTCTTTCCTACCATTATGCTGTCATTGACGTTTTATTTATCTTTGAAACATGGCGCAAACCCATATCTCCAGCACACACCTTCTCCGTATATAAAGATCATATAGTATATTCATAAGAGTATTTTAAAGATAACACTTACATTTGATATTTTTTTTTTTGTATGAAAATATTCTTCGTTTTTATTTTATTTGTAGATTTAGTTTTTTCATTAAAAACAAAAAAAAACCAATTGCTTACATATTTGAATGGTTTTGAAATCAAATTCATCTCCAATTAATTTATCATTATCTGGTTGTGGATTTTTAGGTGTTTATCATATTGGTGCTATATGTGCATTTAAAGAACATGTACCAGAAGTTCTTAATAATAAAATGGCTGGTTCTTCAGCAGGTGCACTTGTTGCTGCATGTGCAATGAGTGGTTGTTGCCTTGGACAAATGTGTAGTGATGCACTTGAAATAGCTATACGTGCAAGAACTCCTGCATTAGGACCATTACATCCAACATTTAGTATAGTTGATATTATACGTAATGGCTTACGAAGAATTTTACCACCAAATGCACATGAAATATGTTCAGGACGTTTATATATATCATTAACACGTTGGAAAGATAATAAAAATTTTATTATTAATCAATATCATAATCGTGAAGAACTTATTCAAGTACTTATTTGTTCAAGTTTTGTACCATATTGGTCAGGAATAATTCCAAATAAATTTCGTGGAGAAGTAAAAATAAATAAATAAATAAATTTTTTTTTTGCTCTAAGAAAGTTAATTGATTTTATTTTATTTTATTAGTATTATTGGGATGGTGGTTTAACAAATAATAATCCAGTTATTGATGAAGATACTATTGTAATATCTCCATTTGCTGGTGAAAGTGATATTTGTCCACGTGATGAATCAGGATCTTTCTATAGTGTTGATTTTCAAGGTAAAAATTCATTTGTTTTTTTTTTGTACTTTTGATACAAAATCTTTTTCATTTCGTTAGGAACAGATATTTCTTGTACACAAGAAAATTTATATCGTTTAACTCATGCTCTATTTCCACCGAGTTTATCAGTATTAAAACAAATTTGTTGGCATGGTTATATGGATGGTTTAAAATTTTTACAAACACGAAGTATTAACAGAAATTTTTCTAGTTGATCGAGTATTCATTTAACAGAGCTATTTTATAGTCAAAATTAAGATATACTTTTTTTTTACATCGTCGGTTTTCAATATCGAGGTGCAACTTTAATATAGTATATCTTGTAGAGAATTTTACGCTGTAGAAAACCATTGTAAAGATTTAAAGCTTCTGAAAAGGCCGTATAATGCAGGACACATTATATCTGAGATATAAATTCGTCATTTTTTGATTGATATTTAGCAGATTTTGCTTAGAAAAATAATGAATATTCAGTCGACTTATATGTATTTCAAATATTTTTTTTTCATCGAAAAATTCATCCCTGACCTCTCTTAGAGCTTACAAAGGAACATTTTAATTTTGTCTCTATAGTGCATAACGTATAATGTGCGACATAAATAGTACTACGAAAAAAAAATAGAGTGACTTCGCGCCGATCTAATCGAATGGTTTTTTTTTTCTTACTAGTAGATGTTTATTTAAAGGTTGTTTTGTTTTTACACGAATAAGGTAAGCAAATACTAATGTAAAGTATTATTGTCGGTATCATAAAAACAATGTTATCTGTTATGACGTAGGAAAAAATATATGTGTAAATGTTTCATAGATAATTTTCAGTTTTCAAATAAGAAGAAGTCAAAAGAAATTTTATGAATGATTCTATATTGATGTATATAGAGCAAATTTTAGATTGAGAACTTTCAGATATAGGGTACTGTTTTTTTGCAAGAAAGTTAGTGTTTTGATACCCAAAGAACTGCAATGATGTGTCTTATCTATAAGAAATGAATCTCACCATTAAAATTGACTAATTTTAAAACCTTGCTCTATACACATCAATATAGAATCATTCATAAAATTTCTTTTGACTTCTTATTTGAAAACTGAAAATTATCCATGAAACATTTACACATATATTTTTTTCTACGCCATAACAGATAACATTGTTTTTATGATACCGACAATAATACTTTACATTAGTATTTGCTTACCTTATTCGTGTAAAAAAACACTCTGAATAAACTTCTACCAGTAGGAAAAAAATAACTAGTTCATTTGATTAAACCGATGCGGAGATTCTTCATTTTTTTGTCGTAGTACTATTTATGACTCACACTATATGTTATGCACTATAGAAGAAAAAATAAAAATGTTCCCTTGGAAGACCTGAGGGGGAGGGGCCAGGGGTGAATTTTTTGATGAAAAAAAAAATTTGAAATACACATACGTCGACTGAATATTCATCATTTGTCTAAGTAAATCTGCTAAATACCAGATCAAAAAAGCACGAATTTATGCCTCAAGAATAATATGCTCCCCCTCTCGCTCCACGCATTATTCAGTCTTTTCACAAACTTTAAATCTTTATAATGGTTTTCTACAGCGTAAAATTCATTGAAAGGCTGCTTACAATCGAAAAAAGTTAGTTTAATAAAAGCGCAGTTTTCCAGAAACCTATTTGAGATGTTTTTTTCTAGTTTTATGTGCTCTTCCAAATGAGATGTTGCTTAAACAAAACGGAAGAAAAATGATGGAGATATAATCGGAACAATGGAGATGAGCTTTTTTCGTTTCTCAGAGTCCATCAAATGAAATCGCAGGAATCTAAAAGTCTTTTTTTTCATAATTCTAGTTTAATGTTAGGAATCGATTTATGTAAGAAAAAAGTGTATCGTAATTTTGACTTGTTCGTTGGGCTCGTATAAATTCTCTTAAAATTAATTTTCATATTTTCGATTCATAAAAATTATTTAGATATGATAAAATCGTCACGTTTAAGTGCAAAAGCAACAATATCATCTGTACTTGGTAATGATTATACAGAACCAGCTCACGAAGAAGAAAAACAATTAAGAAATGGTGGTGTTCTACATGATGTTGGTAGAATGTATGAAAAATCACATGATATGGATGATAAATTAGCGAATGATGAATATTCATCAGATGAAGAATCCGAGAAAGAAAATCATCAAATAACATATAGTCCATATTGTGAAAAAGTTACAAGAAAAAAAGATTTACCAACACCACTTTTTGCTGGTAAGAAGTGTTCTACTTTTTTTTGTCTTTATAAAACAAAAATTGTGTTTTTTTTCTTTTGTCATAGTATTTGCTGATGCAAAACAAAAAGTCGAAGATCCTGTTGCACGTTATTTTACAGAATCAAATCTTTATAAAGTTGGCTCATTTTTGGCTTTACCAATCACATTACCATTAGATCTTACATATACAACAATGAAAAGGTAGGATAAACTATTCAATTTTAAGTTAAGTTTCTAAACGTCAATATTTAGTTATTATCTTATACTCTTCAGTACAAAGTTAATGGATAGTGTATTATCTCATACAAAAGTATGCACTTATTATTGTCTTTTAATATGATATGAGAAAGATACAGTTGCCTTTTAGCTACTTTGTGATATGTTTCATAGCCAGATATCTTCTCTATAAACTATGACTAGCTATAACTCTAGACAGAACGGCGGTCTAATGTAGAGTTCTTGCGCTACTTATACATATTAATTAATCACAAGAGTAATGTATATATTACAATGTAGTCAGCATGCTATCGAAGGAGTACGTGGCGTAACTAAGGGTGAACTAGATCAGACACCATCCTACTAGCAGAAGACAGAAAATCGTAATAATTACCGTCAGTGATAGTAATTAGTTATTGTATGAAAAACAATAGAATGAACATTTTAAACTTCAAAAATTATGTCAATTAGCAAGTATTTCATTTTATTTACTCCATATAAAATTTCGAATTCTCTGAAAAAACAGTTAACATATATTTTTCTAATATCAATACCGATGTCGGCCTATGTAAGTTCATTTATGCTATTGATATCAAATCTTTTAAACATGTTCCATCGAAATTAACATTCAGATAATCATACTTCGAATGTAAGAGAGCACAAAGGATCCCGTCGGAATTAGTGATCTGTCTTGAATCAGGATATCATGTATGTAGTTTTATAGAGCAATATGCGGCGCTTCGATTACCACATAAGAAATCAAATTTTGATGTTTTGAGAGTCCATATACTGAAGGAATACGTATGGTACTCATAGACATTATAATTCCTAAGATAAATTTATACAAATTTTATTTCTAAACTGAGTTGAATGCAGTTGTAAGTACTTTTCGATTTCCTATAATCAATAGTTTTTATTCTTGCATTCTGCATATTTAAAACTGGTACTTTGTTTCAGATCTAGGTTATATCTTAACACTTGATACTTCATTGTGTTCAATCCAGTGGCACAGAACACATGAGTATCAAAGTGAAACTTTTTCAAAAATTGTATATTATCAAGTTCTATATGTTTTACAGATAAGACCTTTATGAACAACAGAGACTCATTGTCAACCTACAAGATTATCTTATAGCATAGACTATTTTCCTATATGAAGGGACCGGTATATTGACGATATTTTAATAATATTTAATGATTCCATTACAAATTTTTATGTATCAAAAACCAGTACAACATCTCTGATATAAGTAAAAAAACAATTTTGATCTCGAGACTCCTGGAGGGAGAGAGTACGAGTATACGATTGTAGTAAGGATGTCTGCTATTTTTATCATTGCTTTTTCAAATATTTATTTCAAGTATCCAGGCTTGTGTTTTTGCATGAAACTCTACAAGAATCTATAAATATCTCGTGTTCATTTTAAAAATAAATTTTTCTATATTCCCGCATCCTCTCCAGGAATCCGAAGGCCAAGCAATTTTTTTCTGTTTATGAAGAAGTTGTTTATATCAGTTCATCAAGAATGCTATGTTAATTATTGATGCATATAAATTTGTATAGAATCGTCGAGTATTGTTTAAATATCGTCGCTATACCAGCCCCTTTATATAGGAAAATAGACTATTCTAGGCGATGACCTTACAAGTGGACAATGAGTCCCTGCTGTTCCAAAAGATGTTATCTATGAAACAAATAGAACTCTATAGTATGCAATTTTTGAAAAAGTTTCACATAGATACTCACGTGTTCTGTGCCACTGGATTGAACATAATGGCATTTCGAGTAGCCAAGGAATAACTCAGATCTAAAACAAAAAAACAGTTTTAATTATGAAGAAGGCAATAATGAAAACTATTGATTATAGAAAACCTAAGACCATCTACAACTGTATTCAATTCAGTTTAGAAACAAAATTTGTATAGGTATATCTTAGGAATCATAATGTCTATGTGTACTATATATATATTCCTTCAGTATATGGACTTTCAGAACATCAAAATTTAATTTCTTGTATGGTAATCGATGCGGCGTATATTGCTCTACAAAACTACATATATAGCATCCTGTTTCAAGATAGATCATCAAATCTGGCAAAGTCCTATGAATCTTATTGAGATCTTTATTCATTATTAAACTGTTAGAACTGAAATAATTATTTCTTATTTTTTTGAATTGATTGTATCAAAATATATATTTCAGAGTATTTGGATTATTTCGTTCACCGTCTTCATCTAAGCAATCAGCAAATCGTGCAATGAATTTCCTTTGGTCATTTTTTAGTGAGAATGATGATAATTATTGTTATCATGTTAATGAGTAAGATAATTGATGTTTGTTTGTTTTTTTTTTGTAAATTTATTATAATTAAATATTAATTCTAGTTGTGAATGTACAGAAAGTCGTCTATCATCACACAATTCTCATCATTATCCTCATTTTCGAACATATCAACGTCAAATAAGTGCACCAACAAGTTCCGGTGCATCATCATCAAATCAATCATATGATGATGATTTTTTAACAGTAAATAATCATGATATGTCAATTGAACAATTCCTCTATCAACAATAAATAAAGACTATTGCCAATATTTACAACAAACAACTAAATTATCAAATCAACAAGAAATTAATGAAAAGTTAATATCATTTTTTGATGATGATCATCAAGTAAATAATACATCTGGTAAAATACCAACAACATCATTTGGAAGAATACTTTTAGTTAATTTATCAGAGATGATTTTCTTTTTAAAACAAAAACAAAAAGTATATTTACCGGTGTTTTTTCGGTTTTTGTTTGTATATATGTATACATATATATATATATATATTTGATCCTGTTTTTGTGTACATAAGTTTTTGTTCGTAAATTAAGGTTTTTTTTTCGTCAGTTGGTATATGGAGATAAGATAATTATTTATGACGAACAAAGATAAAAAAGGATAATATTATATTTCAATATCAACTGATGACGTTGTTTTTTTTCTTTGCACCTATGTATATTTGTAAATATTTACATTATTTTTATTTGATTTACTGTTGTTCATTAACGATGACTTTTGTATTAAAACAGTATTTATTTTGATCTTATCTTATTTATACATTAATATTAATAGTTATAGTATTTCTCTGTCAGATATATGTGTATTAACATAAGAGTATTTGACTTTAAAGAAAAAAAAAAACGAAATTTTTGTCATATAGTTTTTTTTGAATGATGTCGTGATTGAGGTCAGTATTAAAGCACGAACATATTCATCGCTTCATTGCATATTTCTTCATTTACCTTTTATGTCAATACCTATTTTGTTTTTTACGAGAGAAAACGAAAGCATAACGTGACATATTCATGCTTAAAGTAATGTGTAACAAGAAAAAAAAATCTGACACTGATTTCATATACTGCGTTGAGCTTTTTTCTTCCTTTTTCTGTTTCAACCTTTGACAAAAAAAAGTACAAGGTAAGTACATACCACCAATTAAGACACCAATCAAGGTATATATACTAAAGTTTTACGCGGACTTCTCTTCTTTTTTTTTTGTACTGATTACATCATTTTTATTTACTATCTCATTAGTTGTTTTATTGCAGATAATTGTTCGTATTAATCGACATACATTCTTCTTTCTTATTATTCTTTTATTATCTTTGACAATGAATTTTACCTCGGTTGATAATTCCTCATATCTCGATGATAGTATATCCGTTAATATGAGAACAACAACATCAACAAAAAAATTATTAACAATTAATTATGAAAAAAAAAGTGAAGAATATTTAGCAACATTTTCAACATGGAGTGATCATGAACAATTATTATTTGTTGGAAATTTATTACAAAATATGCATAGTCATCAACATGGACAAATTAATTCATTTTTATCACCAATGTTACAACGAGATTTTATTGGACGTTTATCATCATGTGGACTTGAAAATTTGTCAGAAAAAATTCTTGAATATTTAGATGATCAATCATTAAAATCAAGTGAACTTGTTTGTCGAGAATGGTATCATGTTATATCAGAAGGTTGGTTAGAAAAAATAATAAAGAATTTATAATTAACTATGTTTTTTTTTCAATATTTTCTTAGGTATGTTATGGAAAAAATTAATTGAACGTAAAGTTCTTTCAGATATATTATGGCATGATTTATCTGAACGTCGTGGTTGGAATAAATATCTTTTTCGACAATTATTAATCAATAAAGATCAACATAAACGAAATGAATTTTATCGTTATTTATATCCTGAAATACTTCGTGATATTAATCAACTTGAAACAAATTGGCGTACAGGAAATTATCAATTAGAAAGAATACAATGTCAGTCACGAAATAGTAAAGGTGTTTATTGTTTACAATATGATAATCAAAAAATTATAAGTGGTCTTCGTGATAATACAATTAAAATTTGGGATAGAAAATCTTTGGAATGTATTAAAATTCTTACAGGTCACAATGGTAGTGTTTTATGTCTTCAATATGATGATAAAATGATTATATCTGGTTCATCTGATTCAACAATTCGAATATGGAATATTGAAACTGGAGAATTACTTAATACACTTTTACATCATTGTGATGCTGTATTACATCTTCGATTTATTGATAAAATGATGATAACATGTTCAAAAGATCGTTCAATAGCTGTATGGGAAATAAATTCACCAATTGATATAGTTATGCGTCGTGTACTTGTTGGACATCGTGCAGCTGTAAATGTTGTCGATTTTGATAATAAATATATTGTTAGTGCTAGTGGTGATCGTACAATTAAAGTTTGGGTAAGTAAAAAAAAAAAACAACAAAGAACTTTTTATTTTATTATATTAAATCTTTTTTTTTTAGAAAACAACAACATGTGAATTTGTTCGAACATTTCTGGGACATAAACGAGGCATTGCTTGTTTACAATATCGAGATCAACTTGTTATCAGTGGTTCATCAGATAATACTATACGAGTAAGTCAATTTATCATTTATGATTAAATCTCTATATGGAATATAATACATATGTCGATTTCGTTTTTCTTGGCAGAGCATGATTTATTTCTATCTTGTCTCTTGCTAGATAGATACATAGTTTTTGTTTTTATTATTATCTCAGGTATCGATAAAACTTGACATTTAGGTTCTATATTCCTTGTCTGGTCGGAAATGACGAAAAAAAATTAATAATTAGAACTGCATGTAATAATTATGTTTATTTCTATTTATTATTTATTCTTCAGTCTTTCTGGAAAAACGATAAAATAAAATTAATGAGTTTTTACTCTTTATACACAAATAGACCTTGTATTTTACAGGTGACGATACTATTTTTGTATCTATATCAGTGATTATCTCTAACAAAAAAAATTGCAAAATATTTTGTTTATTTGTCTGTTTTCGAGGTCACGTAATGTTTTGTTTTGCTTTTGTATCTAAAAACATATTTGTCTTTGAATTAGACTAGACAGTATTAAAATATTTTCATTTTATATATAAAACAAAAAAGAATATCGATAAAAAATGAAGGACGAAGAAAAAAAAGATTTTTTTCAATCATAATCGAGGTCGTTCTTGTATGATTACTTTCAGGAATTGAATAGCTACGACAAATTATACATCAGGGTTACCCATTTAGATTTCAAAAATCAAAAGTTTGTTTTTTGCAAAAGATCAGAAGCTTATCAGGAGATTTTTTTTTATTCAAATCATGAAATTAAAATTTTTGTCCACTTAAACGCTTGTTATATTCTGTTGTGCGATTAGAAACAGAAAACATTTTCCTCCAAGTGATAGATAAGAAAAAACAAAGATAATCGGGTGTACGCTATGTTATTATTAGTAATTTCGCAGTCATTCATTAACATTATGCGATAAAATAATATAAAATGAGTGTTACGTAAAAAATCGATTCCAGCGACTTTGTTTCAATAGATCTGAATCATTGAAAAGATTATTATAAAATTCAATACAACTGTAATGAATATTGATTTTAATTATACTCTTCTGCATCAACAAGATCGTAACTTATGATGTACATTACAAATATAAAACACATCTTTTGTTTGATTATTTTTATATTCTTTCAACAATGTGAAGAATATGTTGGATTTGAAAACCTTTCTTCTTTTTTCTTTTTTTATTTTGAAAAGTAATATTTAATGACTGCATTAAATGATGATAAAGTAATTACCAATTTTGATTGACTGTTTAGTGAGATAAAATCAGCAATGTAAAGATTGTACTCTAATGATTTTAGCACTTAACTAAGGTCATTTTCTTGCAAGGAAAATATTTGATACATACAGAGTGGGAATTTTTATTTTTATCTAAATTTCCACAAGGTCTTCACAGAGAGTTCATTTTCTTGAAATTGATAATCTTTGTTTTAGAGAGTTTAAGCAGATAAAACGTGTTTTATTATTAATTCAAAATTGAAAAATTTGAGGTCTTCTGACTTGTATTTGTAACGGAGTCGCAAGACCTCATTAATTTTCGAGTCGGATCTGGGTATAAGATCATACCTAGATCCATTGCAAGACACTACTCTTGACTAAATCAGGAGATTAGATAACTCTGAATTGCATATATTTCAATGATCAGTCATAGTATTCCGATGATTACGAGAATCGTATTTATTCAAATAACATATATTTAAAGAATAAAATTTATTTAAAAAATTTTACTAATTTTTTAACAAAATTCATAATCATAATATGTTTTCTAGATATGGGATATTGAATGTGGTGCTTGTCTTCGTATACTTGAAGGGCATGATGAATTAGTTCGATGTATTCGTTTTGATTCAAAAGTTATTGTTTCGGGTGCTTATGATGGTATGTTATGAATTAACTTCAAAAAAAAAAATTCGATTGATTTTCTTTTTTTTATTTTCATACTTTTAAAATAGGTAAAATAAAAATTTGGAATCTTCAAGCAGCACTTGATCCACGCTCTCAAACATCATCACTTTGTTTGAAAACTATAACCGAACATAATGGACGTGTATTTCGTTTACAATTTGATGAATTTCAAATTATTTCAAGTTCACATGATGATACAATACTTTGTTTTAATTTTCTTCAACCTGAACGACAATATTCATTAGATTTGAATTCAATTAATTCATCACCTATTTTAAATATAGATCAAACTCAAATAGATAATTTTACTTCAACAATAAAATCTACAGACAATTGTAATACTGATGAAATTCTTGATAGAACAACAGTTAATGACTTGCAAATACAAGTTCCAGCTCTATCAAGAGCATCATCATCATCTAATTCAGGGAATTAAAAGAAATAAAAATTGTATCTATCCGTCGAAATCTTATGTGTTATTTGTATATACTTTCATACGTGTCGGATATACCTTTTTTTTTCTCTGTATGTGTGCATATTGTTTTTTTCAATCGAGAAAAAGACTAGTTTATTATGTTTTTTATTAAATGGAGTGAGAGTGAAGTGCTCTCTCTCTCTTTTATTCTTCTTTCCAATCGAAATCCACATGCGTTTATATCTTTTTCATAGAAAAAGAATTATCAAAGATAATAAATAAAAAATCATATATCTCGTTCTATTTAGAGCGACATCTACAATCGTTTTTTTTCTTAATAATATAATAGGAGTTTATATGAACAAAAAAGATTATACATAAGTGAAAGAGCAAATTTTTCTTTTCATTTGAAATTGAAATTAATTTTCTCGATATACAATTGGTTAATAAATAAAGAATCATTAATTCTAATAAGCATAAATTTTTGTCGAATAGATATGATTCACATGCGTGGTGCACCAACTGTGCAAGGGGTAGCGTTCGATCGCCTCTGGTAACTTGAGGAAGCAACCATACTTTCTATTTATACTAGAGCAAGACTACTTAATCGAATAATATGTACAATGCATATTAAAATTATTCAACAAGGTTTATTCTCAATTTTTTTCCGTTGCCGTAAGCGTTAGAAAGATTTCGAATAGAGAAAATTAGTTCCAAAAATAAAAATTATTATCTAGTTCCTAAAGACAAGAACTTCGAAAAACCCAAACTCTAGTTTTTCAGTCGTAGAGAGTTTGGAGACGTCTCCTTGTTTACTCTATCTTTAAATGTTGTGTAAATAAAATTATATTTCAGCGCTCTAAGTATTGAAAAACTAGGGTTTGGGATTTTCTGGAGTTCGTATTTTTAGAAATCTGATAATAATTTTTTATTTGCTTAGATTCATGTTGAAAACTATTTTTAACGGAAAATAGTATATTCATTATCTTGGACTTGCTTCTATTACAATAAGCGATTTTCAAAATTTACTGCTGGATCAGGATCAAAAGGTGTAATTATAAATTGATTCGCATATTTCTAACAAATCAACGTATCCAAGTGTTAATCACCGATAGAAGTGATACTTTGTTTATTAGGAGAACTAAACGAGACTAGAAAAAGTCTGAAAAGGATCTGTTTCCATGCAATTCTTTCTCGACATATTGAATATTCAAAACAAAACAAAAAAAATAAACGATTATATGTCACTAAGAAAGGGTTCCTGAGATCTATTTATGAGCGAAATCTCATTTTCATTGACGATTAACAGTTGCATATGTATTCCCTCGTCAGACTGATTATATAAAACTCGATGAGTTTAAGCAAAAGTATTGAAGTTCGATTAACCAACATTTAGTTTGTTATGAATAAAAATAGGCTTTGCATTCGTCGTTTTTTTTTAAATTTAAAATCAAAATGTCTGAGAAATAAACTTCGCAATTAGAGAGAAGGATCAACTAGCTGCTAACATTAAATAGTTAGCCAATCTGAGGAACGACACTTCCATCCTCTCAACTGATTATTACATCTATAACTTTTACATGAATATCAATGCGAGAATACTGAACGAAAGCATTATAGACTTCGTGAAGCCTACTCTAGATTGAGTTCTTATAAACTTAAATATTTGTGTCTCGTTCCATAAGATTGATAGATTCATGCACTGCATTGGAATTCTTTCAACACCGTTCAACCGCAAATAGTAACATTTCCTTAGTGATACAAACTTAGAAAACATTGAATTTTATATTATTAAATGTTAGGCTCAACATTTCCAATGACTTTAAGTAATACTCTTTTGTTACAAATGAAGAAGTAAGTTAGCTAAGCTGAGATGTCTAAGACATATTTTCAAGAAAGTGAATAAATCCATAATGTAATTCGTTTTTTTTTGTTCTATGAACACTACCACCAAATGAAATTGAATAAGAGAAGAATTTATTTATTCATTATTTTAGATGCAACGAATATCAGCTATT
Organism: Rotaria sordida; assembly: GCA_905250125.1. Lineage (NCBI taxonomy): Eukaryota > Metazoa > Rotifera > Eurotatoria > Philodinida > Philodinidae > Rotaria > Rotaria sordida. The sequence goes on from CAJNOL010000320.1 coordinate 48,062, forward strand.
CAACCAACACAAACTATTGAAACACCAATACAATATGAAGATAATTCAAATGAATCAGTTGTATGGATTGTTTTTGGTAAAATGCTTTTTTTTACATTATTAATGACAGTTGCACCATTAGCATCATTTTTTATTGCAAAAGATTATATATTTGAAGGTATATTTAAAATATCTAGTCGTAATAGTTATACATATTCAGCTATTGTTGCTGTTATTGTTGTTCATATTGTATTAATTGCATTTTTATTTGTGGCATTTCGAGAAAATATTCCAGTTAAGAAAACATTTATTGAAAAAGCAAAAGAATCAACTGGCAAAACAGACTAAGAAAAATTTTTATGGTTATTATATATATTTTACTTATATGTCGTTGTATAATGTGATTTTAAAAATAAAAGAAAAAAATTTAAAAACCAAAAAAAAAAAATTTTTTTTTAATGATATTTTTATATTTGATAAATGATAATATGTTAGTAATTTTAGGATTAAAATTGAATTTTAAGCCTTCTCTTTTAGAAAAAAATATCGAAATTGAAGTGATAGCTTGAGGCCTGATCTTTCATAAACAAAATGACTTTTTTTTTATTGACCATTTTGTTCTATACCTAATTTTTTGATAATTTCTGTTAACTTCTGCTTTTTTATTATTATAAAGTACTGGCAAAGCGACTTTCAAGTAAAAATTTGTTTCGTATAGATCAATAGAGTGTTAGCTGCTGATCACGAAAAACTTGAAGAGGATCGGTTTTTGTTTTCAAAAAAACATATCTTTTTCAAAATGTGAAAAATTTTCTACTTTCTTTTTGTTGCAAGCTTTTGAAAATATTTTTTTCAGACTCAACATTAAAAACTAAGTCTACACAAGTTATTAAATCGACTCTAACCTTCGAAAATCTTTCGATGGTGGCGCTTCGAATCTCACCGAATGTGATACGTATAGGTAGATTTTGTAAACTTATCTAGTCTTTTTTTTTGGTTAGATGAGGAGGCCAAATATTTTATCTCATTCGATTCATGATACCATCAGTTACAAAATTACGTATTCGTTTTTCTTTTCTTTGTCGAGATAAATTGTTGGCAAAATAGCCAGAATTCTGCTTGTATTTCTCAATCAAAACTAAGTTTTCATGCAATAAGACTGTCATATTCGGAATCAGCATGAAAAATGTCGTCGATCTTTGTATACTTTTATTGTTTTCGTTGATTTCGGTTTTTTTTCGAATTTTTGCACTGATGCGGTGCATGAAATTGTCACGAAAACAAAAAATGAAAGGTAACGAGAATTTTGGAAATATACATAGATCGATGCAATTTTTCATACTGATTCTGAATATAATAATCTTATTGTATGAAAACTTTGTTTTGATGAAGAAAATCGAGTCGTTACTTACGAAGAAAAACTAGATTGGTTTACAAAATCGACCTATACGTGCTGCACTCGATGCAATTCGAATCGCCACCTCCAATAAAGTTTTGGATCTGGAGTCGGTTTAACAATCAGTTTTTTATGCTGAATCTGAAAAAATTATTTTTAGAAGCTGAAGAAGAAGAACGAAGTAGGAAATTTTCCACATTTTGAAAAAGATGTGTTTTTTTTTGAGTTTTACTGACAATAAAAGGATATGTATTGTATTAATTCAAAATTATTGAATATATTGGTGTCAAATTAAAGGTCTTACCGACAAACGTACTAATAATTCAACATCTCGAGGTGTCAAATCGCTTTTCGACCGAGATGAATACTAGAAAAATTTGTCATGGTCTGGTTTTCCAGGCCTTCATTCTTGAGATATTGAAATTTTATTGAATTTTTCAACAGAAACCTGTAGTCTTTCTCAGATCACGTGAAAAATCAACTTTCGACTTTGCATAAATGAAGTTCTTAATAATATTAGTTGATTGTACAACTAGGTATTTTCTTTCTGAAGATGAATAAAATTTACTTTTACACATGAGAGAATTTCGAATATTTCATATGTTAGCATAGACGATGCTAGAAAACTTACAACTTGTCCTACGAATTAATCTTATTAAGAATTTTGTTCATGCAATGTTTGAAGTCGAAACTCTCATGTGATCTGAAGAGGACTACAGGTTTTTGTTGAAAAATCTAGTAAAATTTCGATATCTCAAGAATACACAGACCTCGAAAACCAAACCATTCTAAATTTTTCTATTGTACATAAGTTCAAGAAGAGGTAGAATTTGATAATATATGCATATATCTGTGGCTATCATATACATCGATCTTTTCTATGATGGAAGTCATTCACATTAATTAAACAAAATATGGTTTTCAAAGAGAATACAAGTGAAAACTTCGATCTTACCTAGCTCAATTACCATTATTATTATGATAAAATTCAGTGTAAAAAATAACCAAAAGTATGATAGTCAATAGTCTATTTATAATGACTCAAAACAGGAAAAAAAATCTGCTCTATAGCTCCTACATGCGCTAAACCAATGAAAATGAAATATGACTATCATCATTTTGGTTCTTTGTAAGGATTATTTTTTTTTGTAACAAGTTCTCTTTCAAGGAATATGTATAAAAATATTGACTCGCTCAGTTGACACCTAATTAAACTTAATGAGCTAATTAATTCGAAAAGAATTAGTGAATAACTCACTAACCTTTTGGCACTATTTAGTATTGGTTTATGAACTTCTCAATTAGTTACAAGAGAATTTTTCGTTTCTATATTCGTATTCACTCACAACAAGTAAACTCAATTTTTCGAAAAACTTTGACGTAGAAATTTTGTGCCCTGAAGAGTCTTGTACAAAACGCCATATTTAGTTTTCAAAAATTCGGTTTGAATTTGTAGTATTTATAAATAGGAACGCATTCCTTTTTGTGTCATATCACTAACGCTAGTTTTTCAATAATAACTCGCGGAAATAAAAGTCTATAGGATTGAGTTTTCCAGAGTATCTACAGTAACTCAACATACACCTGTTACATAAAAATTAGCTAAAAGAAGTTCTAGAGTTCATAGATATACGTATTTTTATTTCGCTAACGAATAATATTGCCTACATATACAGTGTCCCAGAATGAAATTACGGCAATATCCAGTGTTCACATTATTGCCACAGTTTTTGTCATTCTACGAACACTAGTAGGTAGAATCTGTCGGGTTTGGGTTCGAAAATTTTGAACCCTACGGGTTCTACTAGTAGGTCGATCTATGACTGAATGCCTTCCAATGAAGCCATACAAGATGTAAGTCGTCCAATAACTTCTGGAAATCTCGCAGATAGGACCGACATATCGTCATAGACCATATGAAACACGTTAGAAATGGCTCATCACACACGTGAAAGATACTTTAGCAACGCTCTCGCTTCCTTACAGATGTTAATTCAAAAAACAAAACAACTTTATTTTAGATATAAATATTAAATAATGGGACGTCTACAAGTAGCTATTGATCGAGGTGGAACATTTACTGATGTTGTTGCTCGTACATCAGATGGTAAAATTGTTACAATGAAATTATTATCTGAAGATCCAGAAAAATATAAAGATGCACCAACAGAAGCAATACGTCGATTAATAAAACAAGTTATAGATTTCAATATTTTGCAAAAATCTGTTTATTTTATTTTTTTTATCTAGGATTCTTTTCCACTTGATCCAGCTAATATTGATTGGATTCGTATGGGTACAACAGTAGCAACAAATGCATTACTTGAACGAAAAGGTGAACGTGTTGCTTTACTTGTTACAAATGGTTTTCGTGATTTACTTCATATTGGAAGTCAATCTCGACCTAAATTATTTGATTTAGTATGATTTTAATGTAAGAATGTTTTTTTTTAAAGAAGATTTTCTTTCTAATGTAGACAGTTCGTATATCGGATGTTGTTTATGAAGAAGTAATTGAAGTACAAGAAAGAGTTGTAATTTTTCGTGATGATTGTGAATTAACTGATGAAATACGAGGAAAAATTCAACAAACAACAACAACAACAGGAGAAAAGGTATTTGAATTATTTAAAACATAACAAAAGTATTATCTATTTCAAAAAAGAATGGACTCGATTGTTTGTTAAATAACTCGACAATGCTGATACTCGAGTTTCCACTGTTAGAAAGAGCATGAGTGGGAATAGAAGTCTACCTGCGAATCACAATCTTTGAAAAGTCTTTCAGGAATTTCTTGGAAAATCACTCTCTGTTTCACTTGATTAGCTGTATTTTCAATTTCAATTTAGCCATATTGTAGCTCGATGTTTACTTTAGAATATTCTAAAAGTTTTAGCCAACAAGGATGTTCCTTTCACGAGATATTGAATTTTCAATTTTACTTGAAAACACACCTAATCAAACAAATCAGACAATTATTTTCCAAAAATATTCCTAGAAAACTTTTTCAATATTTTAATTCTCAGATAGACTTGTATCTTCACTCATGCTCTTTCTAACAGCAAAAATCCAAACTCGATAGCTAAAATTTTTCTCATCGATTCGACTTAATCAAACAAAATCTAAACGATTCCAAATCATTGTATCGTACTGTAAACAAGTTCATGAATTCTTTGACACTTTTTCTATATCCTAATATATATAGACGGTTAACCATTAGAGATGACAAGTGGCATCTGTTCCTTGAATTATGTCCTAATTGAAATGATTTATAAGATAATTTGTTTAAAATCATAGAATATTTAACTGTAAGATTTAGTACTGATTGGAACAACTCTTTTCCTCGTAGTTTAGATTTCGGTGATCGGAAGTTCTGCACATCTCTCTATTACCGCCATATATCATAAGAAATAGTTCTAATAGAAATTTTTGTCATTTTAATAATAGTTGAGTTTTTTTATAAGGATTTAAAATATGTCCGCTCTAAATATATTGATGATTATTCATTATTTTATATCATAGATTGAAATTTGGAAAGCAGTTGATGAAGAACAATTACGTAAAGATTTAGGTAAAATCAAAGAAAAAGGTATTTTATCAATAGCTGTTGCACTTCTTCATTCATATTGGTAAGTTATAATTTCAATTTAAATAATATAGATCTTTAAATATAAATAATTAATTAGTTTTCCTGATCATGAATTACGTGTTGGTGAAATAGCACGTGATATGGGTTTTACAAATATATCTCTATCACATCAAATAATTGCTATGCAAAAATATGTACCAAGAGCTCATACAGGTTTTGTGTTTTATTTCCAAATATAATTTAATGTAATTTTAATATTTATTTTCTTATAGCTTGTACGGATGCTTATTTAACTCCATGTTTAAAACGGTATATTGATACATTTACAAATGCATTTGAAAAAGATAAACTTAATGAACTTAATGTTCTGTTTATGCAATCAGATGGTGGTTTAACATCAGTTGAAAAGTATGAATAAACCAATAATTCTTTCAAATAAATAAAAAAAAAATTTTATTAGATTTTCTGGATCACGTGCTATTCTTTCTGGACCTGCAGGTAGATTAGCTTTTTTTTTTGTTTTTACTTTCTCGAATTGTTTATAATAATAATAAAAAATCAATAGGTGGTGTGATTGGATATTCAGTAACAAGTTATATAAATTCACAACCAGTTATTGGTTTTGATATGGGTGGAACATCAACTGATGTTAGTCGATTTGATGGTTCACTTGAACATGTTCTTGAAAGTACAATTGCATCTGTAACTATTCAAGCACCACAATTAGATATAAATACAGTAGCTGCTGGTGGTGGAAGTATATTAAATTTTCGTTCAGGTCTATTTCGAGTTGGTCCAGAATCAGCTGGTGCACAACCTGGTCCAGCATGTTATAAAAAAGGTATTCCTTTTTCTTTTGACATTTTTATATGAATTTATTTTTGTTTTAATATTTTTTAGGTGGACCATTAACTGTAACTGATGCTAATTTAATCTTAGGTCGTTTAATAGCAGAACATTTTCCAGCATTATTTGGTCCAAAAGGAAATGAACCATTAGATCCTGAAGCATCGTTAAATAAATTTAAAGAATTAGCAACAACAGTAAAAATTTTTGTTTATATTATTATTTGGTGATTAAATTTATTTATATAGATAAATTCATTTTTGAAAGAAGCTGGAAAGAAAACATTAAGTATTGAAGACATAGCTTTGGGTTTTATTAATGTTGCTAATGAAAGTATGAGTCGTCCTATTCGAGCATTAACTGAAGTAAATGAATTAAAATAGATTTTTTTTTATCAAAAAAATAAAAAAATTTTCTTTTTTTAGGGAAAAGGTTTTGATCTTCGTGATCATGTTTTAGCATGTTTTGGTGGTGCTGGTGGTCAACATGCTTGTGCAGTATGTTGAAATTATATTTAAATTTATAAGAATATTTCTTTTTAGATTGCACATGCTTTAGGCATGAAAACTGTTCATGTTAGTCGGTTAGTTGTTTTAAAACGATGTTTTGTTTATGCTAATTTTTTTGTGTTATAGTTTTGCTGGTGTTCTTTCAGCTTTGGGTTTAGCATTAGCTGATGTTGTTCATGAAATGCAAGAACCATCAGGAAAAGTAATCGATTCTAATAATTGGTCAAATATTAATGATCGATTAAAGCATCTTTCAAACTATGGAACAGATGAACTTGTTAAACAAGGATATGATCAGTTGATTATAAAGGATTTATAATTCATATTGTATTCATTTTGCTTCATTTTTTTTTAGGAAATCAATAATTGTAGAAAAATATTTAAATCTACGATACGAAGGAACTGATTGTGCACTTATGTGTGCAAGCAATGAAGATTCAGCTGAATCGTTTATAGATGTTTTTCTTAAAAAATATAAAGAACAATTTGGTTTTATTATTCCGGATCGTCCAATTATTGTTGATGATATTCGAATTCGTGCATTAGCAAAATCAGCAATGAATATTGATAGAAAAATTGATATTCGACCAAAAGATAAATCTTTCAAAGAACTAAAGGTAAATCAATTTTCAAGGAATCTCTCGGATCAAATGAATATCTTTCATTTGAAAAGTCATTTACTAGTTGAGAGATATTATAGGTAATATGACCGAATCAGAACTCCGTGGAGCAGTTCCACGCCATAGCTTATGCTTACGCGCCTCTTTCTATTTTTGCCATGTGAAAGCGTTGCGCAAGCATGGATTCATTTATTCAATGTCCTTCTGGAGCCTACTAAGCGATGAGACGAAACAGCATGCTCTCCATGCGAGTTTAGATAGCTTCGCATATGGGTGTGCTATAGGGCGGCACTTATTCCGCGGAGCTCTGGATCGAATAGTATGGCTCAGTATGTTCTCAAACCAGTCTATATAAAATTTTGTTTAATGTTAATCCACTAGAGTTGTATGTGATCTTCAATAGTGTATGTCTAATAATTCTCACAATAGCTTTATTGGTACATAAAGTCTTAGAATTTTTCTGCGATTTTTGGCTTCTATGATGTTTTTAATTCTTCGATACTGCTCCTCAAGGCAGAGGTAACCAACTGTGGAGTTTTCTCATAAGTTGTGTGTCATCAAACTCTACAAGTATACTAATTGATTGTCCTCTGAATTGAAGTGCAACATAGTCAAATCACACAATCAATAGCTAAATTATTCGAGATCTAAGGACAGAAAAGTATGAGTTTTGCGATAAAATACATTGTGGAGGAAATAGTTTCTATCTATTAATAATAAGTTCACTATACTCTATCATTTCATGCATGTGGGTCTTTCAACTATGGCAAATAAATTTTTCGCTTTGAGACTTCTGGAGAGGAAGGTGAGAGAATGGGTGATTACAACGATTAGTTTTTATTTTCTTTTTACTCTTTAGGAACTTATACTCTGAGTAGCCGGATGTGGTTAGAGTATAGAGCTTTATTAGATTCAATATACGGTCGGTAGTTTATGAGTGCAAAACATGTTGTATATCCCCGTACTCTCTTCTTCAAGAGCGGTAAAGCGAAAAATTTGTTTGCCGTTTTTTGGAAAGGTTTATATATGTTAAGTCATATGGTAGGAAACGTTTATTATTAATAGATGGAAACTTTACTGTCCCTAGATTTCGAATAAGTTAGTCATTGATTGGCGGATTTGACTATGAGACATTTCAATTCAGAATACAATTAATTAGTATATTGATACAGCTTGATGGTACGCAACTTATGAGAAAGTTCATGGCTCATCGCCTTTGCTCTGGATGGCAGTATCAAAGAATTTAAAACATTATAAAAGCGAAAAATTGCAGAAACTAAGAAAAATACTAAGGTTTTGTGTATCAAGAAAATTATTGTGAAAATTATTAGACGTGCACAATTTTGAAGACCGAAAAAACTCTATTGAATTAACTTCAAACATAATTTTTGTACAGAATGGTGTAGAAACATTAAACTTTAATGAAAAGACACCTTTCTTTATATCGTTCGATGTGTCATGAGTTACTCTACAAAATGATATGGATGATTTTTTAAATGAAGGATGGTCATCTTATCCTTTCCGGAAATTTCTTTTTGTTTTTATAGAAAGTAAAATGTTATTTCGAACAAGGTTTTGTTGAAACACCTGTTTATCTTATTGAAGAATTATATGCTAATGATCATATATCTGGTCCAGCAATAATTATTGATCCTAGTTGGTAAATATTATTTTTGAAATGAAAATATTCTTTTGAAAAATCTATCATGTCAATTCTAATTCTAGTACAATTGTTGTTGAACCAAATTGTGAAGCTATAGTAACAGATTGTGGTGATATTCGTATAGATATTAAACATATGAAAGAGAATACTGATTCAATTGAACTTGATCTTATTAGATTATCAATTTTTCAAAATCGTTTTATGAGTATTGCAGAACAATGTGGTCGGTAAGATATAGTTGATAATAATGATTAAAAGAATATTGATTTTATTTTTTTGGTATTTAGTGTTCTTCAATTAACTGCTATTTCGACAAATATCAAAGAACGTTTAGATTTTAGTTGTGCTGTCTTTGGACCTGATGGTGGTTTAGTTGCAAATGCTCCTCATATACCAGTACATCTTGGAGCTATGCAAGAAGCCGTACAATATCAAGTAAAACAAGTATATCAACATAACATTATCATTTCTGAATTTGTAGATGCGTTCTATTGGCAAAGATCTTCGTGATGGAGATGTGATTTTGACTAATCATCCAGCAGCTGGAGGTAATGAGAAAGAAAACTGAGAATGTAATTACTAAATAGATTTATTTTAGGAAGTCATTTACCAGATTTAACTGTCATTACACCAGTACGATCAATGTTCGAAATTGTTTTAAATATGAATGAATAATTTATTATTAGGTATTTCATGGATCTGATAAAGAGAAACCAGTATTTTTTGTTGCAAGTCGTGGTCATCATGCTGATATCGGTGGTTTAACTCCAGGTTCGATGCCTCCACATTCGACATCTCTACTTCAAGAAGGTGCACAATTTATTTCATTTAAAATTGTTGAACAAGGTCAATTTAAAGAAAAAGGTACGAACAGAATTCAATATGTTTTGTTGATTTTCTTGCTTTTTTTTTGTTCTAGAACTCATAGAACATTTAAATGCACCAGGACAACAACCAAATTGTTCAGGAACTCGAACATTAATGCATAATATAGCTGATTTAAAAGCACAAATAGCTGCTAATTTAAAAGTAATCTAATCAAAAAGCATTTGCTTGTTTTTTTCTTTTTAATTGATAATTTTCTATATATTTAACATTTAGGGTGTTAAATTAGTTCAAGAATTGATTGATATTTACAGTCTTAAATTAGTTCAAGCTTACATGGGATATATTCAAGTTTGTTTAAAGAGATTTTTTTTTGTTCTTTCTATATATCTAATAAAATTTTTAGGATAATGCTGAAACAGCTGTGAAAGATTTACTTAAAACTGTAGTACATTCTTTATCTGGAAAAGAAAATAAAAATCAAGATCAAGTTAAATTACAAGCTGTTGATTATATGGATGATGGATCAAAAATTTGTTTATGTGTTGAAATAAATGGAAAAGATGTAAGAAGAAAACACATAGATTTTCTATTTAAGATAATTGTTGTTGATGCTTTTCTTTTTTTTGAATATAAAGTCTAAAGCTAAATTTGATTTTACGGGTACAAGTGAACAAGTATGGTATAACTGGAATACACCACGTTCAATTAGTTATTCAGCTATTATTTATTGTCTTCGAGCTATGATTGCGCATGAAATACCATTAAATCAAGTAGATTTATTTTTGATAATCTGTAAAAAAAAATGTTCTGTTTTTTCCTAAGGGATGTATGAGACCAATTGAAGTTATTCTTCCATCAGGATCACTTCTTGATCCACATAAAGATGCTGCAGTAGTCGGTAAGTACAAAGAAATATCATAAGATTGTAATAATCTTTCTTTTTTTTTTTTGCATAGGTGGAAATGTTTTAACTAGTCAACGTTTAGTTGATATTATACTTCGTGCATTCAATGTTTGTGCTGCATCACAAGTAATATTTAACTAAAGAGATGATTTAAAAAAAGAATAATAATAAATTATTGCTAGGGTTGTATGAATAATATTACTTGGGGTGATAATAAAGCAACTAGTTATTATGAAACAGTTGCTGGTGGAGCTGGTGCTGTATGTAATTTATATTTTTTAAAATGATTGAAACTAAAAAAATTTTTTTTTTTGTTCCTCATAGGGACCAAATTGGCATGGACGTTCAGGTGTTCATACACATATGACTAATACTCGAATAACTGATCCTGAAATTCTTGAAAAACGGTAAAGAAAAATTTTGATTAATATTTATTTATTTATTTATTTTTTCGGATAATTTTCCATTGAAGTTTTCCTGTTATTTTACAAAAATTTTGTCTTCGTTCATTATCTGGTGGTCAAGGAAAATTTCGTGGTGGTGATGGTGTTGATCGACAAATATTATTTCGTCGTTCAATGACATTGTCAGTATTAACTGAACGACGTGTATATCAACCTTATGGATTAAATGGTGGTGAAAATGGTCAATGTGGAAAGAATTTATTAAAACGTGTTGATGGACGAATAATAAATTTAGGTGGAAAATGTTCAGTACCAATGGAACCTGGTGTAAGTTATGTTAAAATTGAATTTAAAATAAAAACAAAAAGAATAAATGATTTATTTGAAATTTAGGATACATTTATTTTACTTACACCTGGTGGTGGTGGTTATGGGCAAGTCAATGATAAAGAAGAAAAAAATTCTGAAGAAACACAATTTCAAACATATATTGAACGTGGAAGTTTATTTGATTATAGACTTGCTCAAGAAGGAGTTTAAGAAGATTTTATTATAAATATTCTTCTTTTATCCGCTTAAAAAAATTTTCAACGTATTAGTATTTAGTAACGATAATAATTTATTTCTATGAAGATTAATTTTAAAAAAAATTTATAAATGAGTAGAAAATAGTGATTTAGATGTGAAATTAAAATTTTATTGTTTTTACAATCAATAGTAGTTCAACATCTTATTTGATTATACTATATAATTTTAAGTTTTAATAAAATGCAGTAAAAATCAAAAAATGATTATAGGAATTAAAGAAACATGTCTATTATTTCATTGTTGCAAAGAAAATGGTTCTATTCACATAATACATCGATTTTTTTCAATAAATGACACAACAGTCGATTATTAAAAATCAACCAGAGTGACTTCTAAAAATCATCTATGGGTGAACACTTGGAAAAAATTCCTTTTTTTTCTTTCACGTTAAGACATTCATTCACGACGGAAATAAAACTATAGTATATTGACCGAGGACCTTGATTGCTCACCTTATCCTTGAAGTCCTACAATCTCATCTCTATCCAATATAATGATAACACCAATACATTGAAGTATTCTATGTTGCACTCGTGTTCGCACTACTGCGACTATGACGCGGTACTTCTAAAAATCGACAGTATACCGGTCGTACAGGTGTTTGCAAAAAAACTTGCACAAGTTCTTTTACAGATATCATCTCCTATATAAGTCTTATTCATATTGATGAAAATTGTTCTCTTCCTATTGTATTTATTTATAAATTAATTCTTAACGTTTCGAGTTGACAAGGAAAAAAGATAGAAAAATTTTTTTATATAATTTTTCTTTCTTTAAATGACACACACAGACATGTATATATATAGAGTTCAAATTCCATTTTCTATATATTCTCTTTTCTCTTTTATGTTGTATAGTCGGAGTTTTATTTTTCTTCTTTAATAGTGGTACGGACGAAGAAAAATTCACCTTTCTCGTACCAGTCTATTACTGTCTTGTCCGTACCACTATTAAAGAAGAAAAATAAAACTCCGACTATACAACATAAAAGAGAAAAGAGAATATATAGAAAATGGAATTTGAACTCTATATATATACATGTCTGTGTGTGTCATTTAAAGAAAGAAAAATTATATAAAAAAATTTTTACTATCTTTTTTCCTTGTCATGTACAGTTTCTTCTGATGAAGAGTTACCTTGTCAATTCGAAACGTTAAGAATTAATTTATAAATAAATACAATAGGAAGAGAACAATTTTCATCAATATGTCCACAACCGTCCTCACACGTAAACAATAAGTCTTATTCAAATCGTTTTATATTGTAGTGGATAGCACCCGAAGAGTACTATACCACAGTGTAATTTCATATCTCCTTTGTTTACGTTTAGAAAAAATATTAAACAAACATCTCTTTTTCTTGAACATAACAAAATTATTTATAATCGAAATTTCAAAATTTTTGACGATTTTTAAGTACAATTTTTAATTCATTATTAGGATTTTTTGCCCAACGACGAACAGTATTTCGAAAAAGTTGAAATGAAGTTTCATCAGTAAATATTGTATGTGTAAAATCATCATCTTTATGATCTTTAGCCTACTGAATACGTCGTTTTTTTAATCAACTGTTAATATATGAGTAGTATGTGGTAAAACATTTCTATAACTATATTCGCGAAGATAACGACTTATTGTTGATGTCGATACTGATTTTTGGTACTTTTTCGATAAATTTTCCTGTATCTCTTTATCAGAAAGGAAAGAAATCACGCTTTTATATGCTCAATGTATAGTATATCTATCGATGATTCATCGGTAGAAAAATGAACTGTCTAATTGCTTCTAACGACTAGAAAAACGTTTAAAAGAAATATTGAATTTTGTGCAAGTTTTTTTGCAAACACCTGTAAGAGAGGACTCTTTGAACATTCCGACTATTGATTTGTTTAAGGTTTTTTCTAATTTTTTCAACTTAAGAAAAGAAATAGTTTTACAAAAAATATAGAAAACAATTTTAGATATTAGATCTACTTTTTGCTACTAGATTAGAACGAATGAGTCACACTTAAATGTAGAGAGAATAGTATAGAAAAGCTGACTTCTATATTACTAAATACATTCTTCAATGAAACTACAATAAAATTTAAAAAGCTTTTTGTGGGTGTCAATACATAAACATGATGACTTCAAGTTTCATCTTTCAAAATGTTCAAGATCAATTTTCCAATATCGTTTAATTTGAATCCATATGTTAAATCGAAAGCACATTTCACCAAATGGAAGGCATCTTTACGTACTAAAATTTAGATATACAGGGTGTCTGGAAAGTAGATTCCTATTTTAAATTCTTTTTTCCTCTTTAATAAAAATAGATATTGGGTTACTTTTTTTACTATTTTGAAGCATGCTTTATGAGGTTTTTATTTTACATAAGAAAGAATGTTAATGAATTGATTATGTAAGATCAAACGCAAATTTCATCTGAAGAATGCTTGAAAAATAACTTCTTATTTTTCATTGTTGATTACTTTTATACAAAGCATATATGTTGTAATAATTTTTTCATGGCTTTGAAATGCAATACTGTCACGACTATTTTTGAGACATTATCGCGTAAACCTGTTACATACACCTCAAAATAGAAAAAAATTATTACAATATATGCTGTGTATAAAAGTAATAAACTCTGAACAATAAGAAGTTATTTTTCAAGCATTCTTCAGATGAAATTTGTGTTTGATCTTACATAATCAATTCATTAACATTCTTTCTTATGTAAAACAAAACCTCATAAAGCATGCTTCAAAGTAGTAAAAAAAAAGTAACACAAGATCTGTTCTTATTAAAGAGAAAAAAAGAATTTAAAATAGAGATCTACTTTTCAGACACCCTGTAGATTGACCATCGATAGCTACCAATGAGAGTAATACTATTAAACTTGACGAAAGATTTTCGAGGTTGATAAATCTAAATTTCTAATTGATTTTCGAAATTCCTCTGCTGCTGAATTTACACTCTCAAACGCTATACAAAAATTTTTTTTATTCAAAATTGTTTATAAAGTACTAACATGTTTAAAATCACGACTTCAACAATAACAGATTTAATATTTTATTTTATTTATTGAATATTAAGATTCAATCATGTTGATAAATTTTTTCATTACAAAAAAAGAATGCATCCTATTAATACATTTTCTTATTTGATTTTTTCATTGAATCTTTTTGAAGATAACTTGTATAAAAGAAATGAACAAAGAGTATGAAATAAGAAGCATATAAAGCTAATGATAATTTAATATTAATATCTGATGTAGCACATAAATATCCATGTTGTTTATAATTAAATACAGCAAGATTAATAAAACAACCGATAATCATTTGAATCAACTGTAATATTGTAACAAATTGTTGAAGAAATCGAGGTAGACGAATACGTGCTGCACGTAATGCAAAATAACCATACATTATTGTATGAACACAATAATTCATTGATATAAACCAACGACCAGTCGAAACAAATAGTCCATAACTTCAAAAAAGAAAAAGATTAATTTTAAATAATTTATAGAAATTTGTTTTGGTATCTATTATTCATTTCAAAATATAATGTCTTTTGATAGGAACTTCATACAAACTTGGATTCGAAACCATTGAAGTATTTTGAAAACGATATTCTGAAACTATTTTCCTTTCGGCTTACATACGGTCACCAACATTCTTTCCTAGTTTCATTTGAGAGTTATAAGACTTTTTCTAAACACCCGATTTCAGTCAATGAACCTGTGTTTACCCGAAAAAGTAGATAATTAACCATGCTGAGTCGAATGGTGATATGTATTTTTCGATTCGAATTGATCTGACACTATTATCTCAATATTTCTGAAATGTCGGCTCAGTTCGTTACAGGGAAGTTGATTATGAAATTCCAGAAATATTGAGATAGCAGAGTCATATTAGTTCGAACCTAAAGACAAATATCACCATTCAACTCAGTATGATGAATTACTGCTGCATAGTTAGTTTTTCAGGTGATCACAGGTCAATTGGCTAAAATAGGGGGGGGGGGGTCTCATAACTCTCGAAGAGAACTAGCTAGGGATATCGAGCTTATGTAGGTTGTTAATTTCGATGATCCTGAGTCTTCTCTCTTGAATGTTGAAAACTGCAAGTCTCTATGATATTTCTATAAAAAGTTATTCAAAAAAACAGTTAGGCACATTACATTTTTGAAATGGATAGTAAATAAACAAATAGTAATTTACCTGTAGAAACAATAGACAAGTACTGTTGCATGATGATACCAATGAAGAAATATTAATGGTTGTCGTCTTAAGACAATAAATAATGTATCAAGTGTTTCAGGTACTTTTGATGCCATAAATAACCAAGCCCTAAATAAAAAAAAATTAATAAAGTTATGTTTTCTTTTTTTGTTTTTGTTTTTTATACTCACCAAAGTCCAGTGATACCTTTTTTATAACTCGGATCACAAACTGAATATAAAAATCCATAATTATTTAAAGTATAAATAAGTTCAGGTACACATCGACATGCACCCCAAAAACTAAAGATTGTAAGAATTGTATTCCAAATAATTAATAATTTTCTTAATTCAAATTTTTCATCTCTTTTTCTCATCCATGTTTGACCAATAAATATAGCAATAATATATAATAAAGCATATGGAATACTTAACCACCACCAATTATACATTAAATCTTCAATCCATAAGAATTTTTCTTGATCAAAAAATATAAGTTCAAAATCAAATACCCATTGATGAGTTATACCATTTGTATCAGTTACTGATGAATGTATATTCATCGTACTTTAAGTTGCTTTTCTTATGGGTTCATGAAATAACAATAAAAAAAACAAATTTCTTTTCGTCTCTTTAATTTCTTCTCCGTTCTGTCTATTAACAATTTATTTTTCGTCACCTACGTTGTGCATCAATACAAATCGCAAACATGACGATGGAGGATTGTTTATTGCTATTCTATGCATTAAAATATAGTGCGATGAATCGAGAAAAAATAAAATAAAGAATCTCGGTACATGTGCACCCATGTCAGTCTGTGTCATCCATACGTGTACGTTGTGTTTCGTAGAGACAAATGAATCCAATCAAAACAAGTAAAAAGATGTCGTCATATGAAACTTTAGAATAAAGAATTTATATAAAACGATTATATTTTTTTACATGATGAATTTACAGACTTTTTGTTTAGATAGATATAACGATTCTTCTAATTAATATGGTCCGAAGTAGAATGTTTTTGTAGTCGATCTCTATACTTTGCGTACTTTTCGTTGTAATAGGATCTGGATGGTAAAAACATTTTTTGAGTATTTAATTATGAGTTTTAATTGATCTTCAGTAAGTTTCACAACATCTTTTTTTCGAGATAATTAAAACTGGTGAGTAGGAACAATAATGAAAATTGTCGGCAGGACAAGATCAAATCTAGATGCAATCGTTTATTGTTCTTATGTTAATTGAAACCTTATTGTCGAATTTCGAGATTGCTTCGCACCGTATTTATGTAGCTATTTGTGAGTTTTTCGTTTTTTTTTACTTATTAGACATACGCATCGGAAGTTATCATTTTCTGTTGCGATGATATCGAGAATGGAAAGTCAGAAAATATGCCGATAGACGATCTTGTACTGTCTTATTCATATATCGAAGAAGGCAAAACTTGTTTTAACAGCGTGGATTTTTAGAGAGTCTTTTTTCAAATAAAACTCATATTTGAAATCAAAACAACACAAGTGTTACATCCACATCCACGTTCACATTCGAAAATTTACGAATTTTCGTTTGTAATTTTTCTTGTTGTTACATAGACTGAAACGTCTTCTGAATGGAGAAAACATTTCGGGAACTGAAAGTTAGATTTTCTTTCGAAACAAATGTGAAGAAAAACGAAGAAATTTGTTACAAAATGGAAACATGTTAATTTGCTTTTCGTCTTTCTTGAAACAAATTTCGAAATTTTCCCGTTTTTTTCTCTCATATAATACCACCGATAAATTTATGATTTTTTCTTGCTTCTAAAATAACTGCAACACATCAGAAAATATCATTTTTCAATTGAGTTTGGAGCAACTTAGCTCTTCTGAGCTAACAATTCAATAGTTTTTGATGATTAAAAAAGTAGCCATCCCAATTTGTTTGTAGATGTTACAGAAAAAGTTTCAGCTCAATGGGCTGTAGAGAGATGGAGAGAAAAGGAGAAACAACTTTAGACCATTTTTAGTTATTGAATATCTCATATCTTTGGGAAAGGATGATTATCTAAGAACCATGAGTCTAGTAGGACGTTTATTGTATTCACTGAGATTTATGTGCTCTGAAAGTTTCGGAATATTTTGGTCGAAGTACTCTTGAGAAGTTCCGGAACTGGAGAGAGATGATTACCTTAAGCAAAGAGTGTGAGTGAAGACTCGAAGAAAAGTGTGGAGTTTTTCTGATGAACAGTATAAAATTCTCTAGATAGCATTCTTGTGAGTTTTCATTATTTTAGACGAGAACAAGTAGCACATGAAGGGTCTCATGAATCTTACTTATATAAAATGAGATCTTTTCTGATTTCTTCTATCTAATAGACTTGTAAACAATGTTGTCATGAATACTTAGACAAGAAACAAAATATTTCGCAACTTCTTATCGCGATATCTTTTTTGTTTTTTTTCAGTTATTTATCATATTTCCTAGATTACATGTTGTTTACCTTAACCTTAACATACTATCAATTCACTATCATAGTCTTAAAACATTACATTTTTTCAATATTGCACAATCGTCAAGCAATGATTCTACCGATTAGTCAATTGATTGTGGTTGATTTTGGAAAAAAGGCAGTATAAGATTGGTTTGTAAAATACAAATTCTTAATGCAGTATTATTTAGGTAAATATTTAACTGAAATTTAGATCCATGACAAACAATTGCCACACACCTTCTATACATTAATGTACGTTTAAAACTTAATAATACCATCAGTGATATTCTTTTGTCTTGAATTCAATTCAAATTGATTTTATATTTTTAATTTTAATGAGATATTATTCTAAAATATAGAATTTGAAACAAGTTGAGAATAAATAGAAATGCAGAACTTTCCTCAGAAATTGAACTCACAATGATCCAAAATTCTTGGATCAAAATGAAAATTAAAGAACATTTAATTCTGTCACATTGTCTTAGTTCCTAAACAATTATTATTCTTTGTTTATTACTATCTACAAATTTTCATTGAATATCATATGAATTTTATTGAAGAATGACAAAACGTAAAATTCAAAATTATTCTATACGTTCTTTCATATTTTTATGCATTCCCTTTTGTAAATAACTTAAATAAAAAAAATGTGCGAAAAGAATTAGATAAATAATATAAAGTACAAGTGAAACTATTATATTACTATTCGACGTCATACAATAATATCCATCTTGTTTATATTTGTATACAGCAATATTAACTATACAACCGATAAGCATTTGAATAAGTTGAAGAACTGTAATAGACTGTTGAATAAATTGAGGAACTCGAAAACGAGCAGCTCGTAATGCAAAATAACTATACATTATTGTATGAACACATAGATTCATCGATGTAAACCAACGACCACTCGGTGCAAATAGTCCATAACTTAAACATATAATAGAAAAATATAGTTTATTTCTTTCAATCAAAGAAGAATAGATTAAATTTTAAATATGAAACTTATAATATTAGAATTTCGAAATTTACCTATAGAAACAATAAATAAGTACTGAAGCATGATGAAACCAATGTAGAAATATTAATTGTTGTCTTCGTAACACAATAAATAATGTATCAATTGTTTCAGGTGCTTTTGAAATAATAAATAACCATACCCTAAAATACAGAGATAAATAATTTTATAAAAAATAAATCAATAATTTACCATAATCCTGTTACACCTTTTTTCAATATTGGATTACATAATGAATGGTAAAATCCATGTTTATTCAATGAATATAAAAGTTCAGGTACACATCGACATGCACCACAAAAACTAAATACAGCAAGAAAAACATTCCAAATAATTAATGCTTTTCTTAATTCAAATTTTTTATTTGTTTTCTTCATCCATATTTGACCAATAAATATAGCAATAATATAAAATAATGCAAATGGAATACTTAACCACCACCAATTGTACATAAAATTTTCGATTGATAAAAAATTTTGTTCATTAAATAATAACAATTCAAAATCAAAAACCCATCGATGAACAACATTACTTGGATCTCTTATTGATGAATAAATTTCCATTATATGATACTGAATTATTTTTTTTATTGGTTTCAAACAAATTTATATATTCTCTTTTATCTATATCATTATTACTATTTCAATATAGTTGATGTCATGACAAATTCATTTTTTTCAATTTATTTGACCTACAATTTTACTTTTGCGATTATTCTTAAAAGGAGAAAAAGAAAACATAAGCGTATGTCAATATATTTACATCTACCTAATATTTGGTTATAAATGAATGATTTTAAATTATCATTGAAATATTTATCAATGACGTCAATAATTTGATTTTCATTATTGTTGATTTAGTTTTTTGATTTATTTATCATCGAAGATGTATGTTGGTATTAAACGTACCGGAGCTGTCAACACGTCACCGTATTTCTGGCATGATATGCATGTCAAATCAAGTTAATTGATGTTTCCAATTTTTCGAAAACGTTTCACTGTATTATGTTACATTAATGTATAATTCTAGTTTCAGTTGTCATCCCTTAATTTTTTTATATTAAGATGAGATAATAATAAATTCTTCTACGATAATAGAAAATTAAAACAAACAGACAAACATCATAAATGTTTTTCGTACAAGAAAGCTTTCAATTGGTGCATAGCGTTTTTGATCATATCACGTCTATTTCGCATAATCGAAAAAAATGTAATCATGATAATGAGAACAGCACTATGCCGAGCAGCTCGATTTGTCTCAATTTATCTTCGCTTCAGTTTTCTAAATTTTGTCTTCTCATAAGTATTTTATTTATTGTTCTTTTTTTGTTATGCGTTAATATCGTTCAGTTGTTTGTACTTGAAATTCATTTTTATACAATAATAGGCGTATTCAAAGTAAGTATAGTTCAAGATTCTATTTACATATACAGTAGTTTTTATACGTCAGCGACAGAAGTATATGTTGAGTTTTCAACATAGTGACTAGCTGTTTTCTCTTTGAATATTTCTTTATTTTTAAGAAACATTAATCAGTTAGAAAAGATTATGCGAAGAAAGCATTTTTGCAACGAAAATAATATATCAAGTTACATACTTTAGACTAGAGTATGTGTCCGAGTCTGACCGAGTCCGAGCTACTCAAACTCGGTACATACAATGCTTGGAAACAATAAAATGACAAGATAAGATCAAGTAATAAAAAGATAAAGACAGCTGCCTATGCATAATCTGATAATGAACTTGGCAAATAGAATTGCCAAGTCGGAATCAAAGATTTCTGTTTTTTTTTTCTTTGCCAACAAGACCACTGACAAGATGAGAAAATGATGGTATCGTGTCAGTGAGTGATCTTTCCTTCGAAGCCAATAAAGCGCACTACTTGTCCGTCAAACATGTGAAAGCGTAAAGTTATTGGCAAATATCCGGATAGCTGAATAAGTAATACTTATAAGAAAAGGCAAGGTCATTTACATTTAACAATCAATTTTCCCAATAGTGTGAACAAAAAATTTACTATTCCATTATCTTTAATTTAAACATGTTCTTTTGTTAGTCAATGAATGTTTGACAATACTAAATTGACATTCGATTCAAGCATTTATTGCTGTAATCGATTGAATTTGCCAAAGCATTTTGGAGTAATTAGGCGACGTATCAGCATTTGATTTTCGAAACATATGAGTTAGACTAACAACTTTGGCCTATCAAGCTGACGACTCTGAGACATACTGAAAACAACATATGAGAAATGTATAGACCTACATTGTTAACTTTCTATTATTTTATATTGTTCATAGAAACCGATACACTGCATAGTTTTTTTTTAATAACTAATGCTTAAAAAAAAACTCAGATATGATTAATTGTTTTCTATTGAACTATTGCTCTTGGTGCTCATGATAAATCGATAGGTATTTGTTTTGGATCATTGAATATAAGCCATTTTTCTTTTGGTATACCTTCAAAAGCATCTCGAAAACGTTGATCATCAAATGATTCATCATTAACTGCTCGTATAAATATAGCACGTATACGTTCAGGATATTCTCGTGTAATTGCTCCATAAATTTCTGGATCACGTTCTCCACTATCACCAATTAAAACAAAATCACGTATTGTATTTAATAAAAAAAAACGTAAATAACTTATTTTATGATTAACTGCTGATTGAGAATGAAGAAAATCAAATAAGGATGCTATTGCCCAACCAAAATGTCGCATATGAAATGATCCATCAGGAAAATTATTGCTATTGATAAATTCTTGTGTTAATGTATATAATTGATCAGGCATATTTGACAAATAATGAAAGGTACAATTTTTATTTTTTATTTGCCATTGTTGATATAAATCAGACATGCCTATAAAATGAAAATAATTCAAAATTCAAGAAATTTTCATATTTACCTGGTACAGGTTTAAAAGGAAAAATAAATGTATTGGCAAGAAGACGTATTTTATCAAATACTTCCGAAATTTTAATAGTATCATCAATATCACTAATAATTGAAATTCCTTTACTCGATTCAATAAGTCGTATAATTCCTGTTGAATACTTTTTATCATCACTCATAGCTTCATATGTAATTACGTTACCATTTTGTTGTTGTGGATTTTTTAATTTTTGTATATCATCATTTGTTATTTCAATTTGTTCAAAAAATTGACCATATGTATCTGTATGAAGTAACTGTACTTTATTACCAATTGTAATTCGAATAATTTTCTTTGATTCATCAGAAACAAAAAATGGTTGAAGTCGAGCATCAGTAATTGATCCATTAGGATATAATTTATCATTTGGATCAATCAGATTTCGAGTTAATCGTTGTAACCATAAACTTGTAGTAGTTTTAAGCCAATCTTTTAATCGATTATTTTCATATTTCCAACCATGTATTATTACTTTCCATGTATTATTATTATTTAATGATTGAAAACCAATATCAGGAAAAAGAAGTATATCATGTTGATGTAAACGACGATCATCAATATTAAATTTATTAATTAATTTTTCTGTTATTTTTTCCCATAAGTAACGAACTCGATGTTCTTGTAGATGATTTCGACTATCAATAGTAGTAATAAAACCTAAGAATATAAAAAATACAGCCGAATACATAGCCATGAGTGTTATAGTAAAGGTAAACTTATGGCATAGTAGTACACTCAAATTGCATGAAATAGAAAAAGAGTAAAAGAATAATTCTGTCGTATTTTATATCAAAGAAAAAAAAATCCGAACAAATACACAAATGATTTTTGGGGCAGTAGAAATAATAAAACGAATAATGTATGTATGAATATATGTTAACATCAGAGAATATTTTGTTAATCGAATGAATAACTATGATGAGTCATTTTCGAATCAGTTTTATTAATACACATGCAAATATTTTTTTTCATGATATTTTAATCAAAACCCATCTGGTAATATTTATAATTAATATCGAAGAAGACGATCTTACGTAGTGATAAGCGAGACCAATTAGTTTTGGTTACGGTCACGATCAGAGAAAATTTTTGGTTCTAGTTTCACAATACATGCAATATGGTTTCCTGGCAGTGTCAATGAGCTCAAGATATCTTGTATGACATCTAATAATCTCTCTTTTGAAGATTCATTACTTTTTTTTAAATTCACTAATACTTCGTCTATTCTGCACGTTTATATGTTCGACAACTCTATTTTTTACAAAAAAAATCTTAATTTTACTATCAAAAATTGTGACGGCAAATGTTAAAGTGATCGTTACTCAATAATTTTCGTATAAACTTTTAGAACACATGAGTCGTGACAATATGAGATTTGATGTGAATTTTACATAACTATAAAAGATATCACTTCCAATGAAGAAGTGTTGATACTGGTGTTCATATCTAATCTTACATCAAGTTCGAAACAATTTCATGCAGGATAATTGGCTTTACTACGAGATGAAGCAGATTGTTGTATCAAAAAGAAAATCAAATTCTAAATAGTAATGAATTTAGACAATTATTTAAACTTAAATTTAGCCATAGATGGTACAAATTAAACTTGCTAAGAGAAGCAATACATTTTGTATAAACAGTTAATTATGAAAAATATTTCAGTTCAAATCTTATAGTAATCAATGGATTTATTTTCAGATTATTTTTTTTTTCGATACAAATTAGTATCTATATCAATATCAAAATCACGTTCAACATAAACTAAAGATAAATTCGATGAGTGCAGAGAAGATCAATACCAACATTCCACACCCTCAAATAGGTAACACTGATGTTTCATCTAATATAATTGTTTTATTTGTATTCACAATAATTGTACTGTTACATGTAATATATTTTTCTTGTAATGAAGTTTTCAAACTTTTTTTTTCCATACATTTAGCTAATAAATTAGAATAACTTCTTATTAAATCTTCTTATTGTTTCTCATGAGAAACAATTGCATCCTATTACTTCGCTAGTTGTGCTGCCTATATGTTTAGTTGTACTTTTTGAAACAAACATTCAAATGTGAGAAGAGGCAGCAATAGATGTGCATATATTCATAAGTAACTGAAAGAATAATAATAAACGCTGTTTTTTCTTCGCAGAAAAAAAATCGTGTGATAATTCCAAATAAATGGATTATGTTAGACGAAAAATGATAAAAGTTTTACTTATAATAGATATACTTTGTATTTATTATCATACAATGACAGCGTGACATATCCCAGGCCTACATATATGATCACATAAAAACAAATGATATTATTTTTCTCTTGAGAAAAATCTTTGATCTAGGGAATAGCTTACTTTCAATGGCGTGAGAACACTATTGACATACATTTATCGACTGACTATTTATTGAAAATAATCATATGACATACGTATATCATGTTAAGAGCACTTTTTTTTGTTCGCAATATTTTATGATTAGTTGTGCAAAAGTAAATTATTTATTCTAGACGATAAAGAGTATTATTCAAAAACAAAAAAACTCTTTTGACGTTTTAACGACTCGATTATATGAATCTGTATCATTCGTAAATACCTTTATCTTAAGAACTATTGAATTTAGAATCATGGATAATTTATTTTAACCATAAGACAAAAAAAAAAAATGAAGCAGACTAAAATAATATGAAAAGTAAATTTAATGATAAGAAGGAAAAAAAAAGACGAGTGCAGTTCATTATTATTGCACTTGATCAATGAATTCTCTTCAGAATTATTTAACGAAGATGCATCATTAAAAATTCTTCTCGTGTCTGATATCCATCCCAGATACCTTTCGGTTCAGATTTGGGCATTATTCTATAATGTATTTTCCATCCAGACAATGGCGAGAACTCATTTGTATCGATAGTAGACGATGAATGACTACTCGAATCGTTATCTCTATTTAAAAATTAAGAAATATTTATAATCGATATATAATATATAAGAAATCTAATTTACTTGAAACTGGAACTAGTGTCAGACATGACCAGTGAAACAGAAATTTCAAAAGATGATATTGATAAATGAAATTATGAAAAATTGAATATCGAATTTTAAAACTTAGTGTTACAAATATAAATCAATCTTTGCGAACAGCTTTGCCAAGAGATGATGCAGGTTGCTATACAAAAAGAAAAAAAAAACAATTTTTCATTATTAAATGTAATCATAATATAAACTTACATTTTTCCAAGTTTTACGAATGGGTTTAGTTTTATGTTTCGAAATTAACATTCAACTAGACATATGATATAATGAATGAAATCTAAAACACATTCACCATTTTATACTCTCACTGAAAATTTTTTTTTCCTTCGTAAGTTAAAAGAAATGCTTACAAAACAACGTGTGGTTTGAGAATATAAAAAATTTAAAACTGACTCATGTGAAAATAGAACACCTTTTGCTTATTTCAAAGAGCAAAGCAAGTGAAAGGGTGTGAGTAAATACAATATACTTTAAAAAGAAAAAGAAAAGATCAAATTTCAGTATTATATCATACAGTTAAGGCGTGATAATCTATCTGTTGGATATTTTATGACCTAACATTCTGTAATTGTAATGTTGGGTCAAGTGCAAAAATGACTGAGAAAATGTTGCCTATAGTAACACCGATAATTAAACCAATTATGAGTCACAAAGATGTGTTACCACTAAATGTAATAACGAACAACAATGCTTCAATGACACGTGAGAAAATACCAATTGTGAAATTTTTCATAAGATTTTTTAATGTTTTCTTTCAAAATTTTTTAACATGTCATTAGTTGGCTATGTTTATATTAATAATATTGAACTAATCACTTTAATAACTCAATAATAACAACATTTAAAGGAGGAGGTAGTTGCTGGTTGAATAATTATTCGTCGATACTTATTTGGTTGAAAATTACTAAAATAGTAACATTTACTATTCATTTTTTTACAGATAGTATATACTGACTGTAAAAAAATAAATAGTAAATATTACTACTTTAGTAATTTTCAACATAACATCTTTCGACCAATGGCTCCCATCTTTATTAAAAGCATTTTCAATACTTTTAACTAAAAATATTGAATAGGATTTATTTTTCAGAAAATCTTAAAATGATTCAACTGTTTCCCTGAACATGTTTTGACCAATACCAAACTAAATTTATTTAATACTTAAATAGAAACCTATACTTTCTAGAAAGGTAGCCATTCTTGAATCTATCCGATGCGCCATTTTTTTTACAACTTATTCACTATAACATTTTCGAATTTTACACTAAAATACGAAACTTTCACAATCATGTGAAATTAGATAATACGTCGGTGATAATTAGATCTTTTCCAGAATGTATTTTTGTTTCAAGATAAATTGTGCATTATTAACAACAATATCGGATGCAAGTAATTAAAATATATATGCTATACCAACAAACTTTAAAACGAACAAATTTTAAACCAAAAATGATATGTTTGAATACGAGCACGTCATGGTTTATAATTGCCATCGTCAATGTTAAATTCTTTAATTGTTGATTTATCATTGTCAAATAGTATGAAAGATTGGCAATGATATGTCTATGATTGAATGAATAATACATTCTACATTATGATGTTGAATGTCTAATCTGTTAAACATTTTTATTCAAAATTTGTTTTACCGAATATCGTTACGTATATAAATGATTCGGAGTATTTTTTCTTAAATCCTACTATATCCACGATAGATAAGTATAACTTAAGCACAATCTAATTATTTCAATTTGCACATCAAAATAAGCGCGATATATCATTCATGATAGGTATCGTTATGAATAAAACTACATGATTGAATTTCCAAGAAAAGTAAACTCTGTCAACATCAGTCATTTCAATTTGAAAGAAGATTTGTTATATTAATGTTAGTGAATTTGCCTATAGTTTTATCAATGCGCTTTTACTTTAAATTTTATTCAAGAGGATGCTGCCTTACAGATATGCGCAAAAATGGGTACAACTTGTATTGGTCTGTCTTAATATATATTCTGATATACTGGTATTTACTAGTATAATCACAAAAACACTCATACATGTACTATTAGTTCACTCTTCATTTTCTATTTTCTTTTGTTGTATTCTCTTTAAAAATGTGTCCCAATCTTCTTCATTCATATTATTAATATTAACATCTTTGTTATTACTAATAGATAACATTTGCATAACAATTAATAATTGTTCATTATGAATTGTAATTAATAGTTCATAATTTTTTGTTCTTAAACGAAGTGCTTGAATATTATCATTAGGATCATTATTACGAACAAGATGACGAGCAAATAAACATAATGGTGCTAAAACAGGAATCCAGTTTTTTAAAGCTTCACATTCATAAAGTATACGACCATCAATAGTTGCTACAATTACACCATGAACATCATCTCTAGTCGATAAACGTTTTAAACAAGCTTCCATATCTTGACGTCTAATAAAAGACAAAGAAAAATAAATATTCGATTAATATCTATATGATTTATTTTACTTAATAACAGCATTACGATCAGTATTTTCAATACGATAAGAACATGACTGAATAAAATTCTTAGCAGATATATCTTGTTGATTATTAATAATGAACGTATTCAATAATGATGAAGATTCATCTTGTCGAATTAAAGATGATTTTGTACTTTTTTGCATTTGATTTTATTCTTCTATTAACAAATGTCGTTTCTCCATGGTTTCTACTAAACTTAATTAAGATTTGTTTTTCTTTACATGTATTTAATGAATTGATTTCGAATGAAAAAATAACAACTATTCTATGGTCTGTATTTTATTGAAAATATAACAGAAAATATAAGAACATTTATCAAATAATAAAAATTATTTACGATGCGTAATCATCTGTGAGTTCTTTTTTATTTTCTCGACACAACTTGATGCTCAGTATCGAGAGATACTTTTTGGTAGTGGCGGAGCCAGAATTTCAGGCTCAGTCACCCTCTCCTTAAGGACTTTTGAGTTTCTCCTGGCGAATAAAATGCATGTGTCAAAAATCTTTCTGGAGGACTGAGTTCTTCCTAGTCATCCCTGACTTCGCCACTATTTGTTGGTTCGATTTCCCTTCAACTTTGAGAAATTGGATCTCTCATTGTTAAAATTTATCGTTCTCTAACCCCGTGTCTAGAGATTATACATCAACTAAAAGACTTCGTTAAAATACTTGTACAAACAGTATTGAACTAAATAGATCTATGATAGATAATGCGCAAAAGAATCTACTGTAAGTAAAACAAAAAATACATCGCAATTTTTATCAACGACCAACTTTTGAATATTTGATTGATCAAATTATAATATGAAGTACTTTATAGCAGTGGCGTAGCCAGGATTTTGGGCTAGGGGGGGCTCAGCCCCTCAAAAATTTTCGACCCATCTTAGGTATATGAAACTTATCTGTTAACCCAATATAGAGTTGATTGTTGTCTATTCCGATTCTTTCCTCAAAATATAAGCTGAGCTAACAAATATAAAATGGCAAAAGATGTTCGATCTTCTTTCAATTGAAATAACAACAATAGATGAAATAAATGTGGAAACCTCGGATTTATATCCGAGAGTTATGTGTACTTCAAAAAGTGAATGAGACAAATCAGTCATCCTAGAATATCTGGATGTAAAAATTAGCCGGGCAAACCTTTTCTATTGACACTTGAATTCAATTGGCTACTGCTCAACCAATAGGATTTGGGGGTGAATACAGCTCACATTTGAACTATTTGGTCCCGGACATACAGAAAAAAATAAAACGAATTAAGCAACATGATTGGTCTATTTCGATTTAAGCCCCCCTTCCCCCTCAAAAAATGTCCGTTTTCAGCAAAAATTTCGAAATTGAGATAATTGCATAGAAAGATAGCCCGTCTTCAGATCTTTCAGAAACAATATGGTTTTTAAGTCGACACCCCCATTTCGGACAAGGTTTTTGATGATCTCCGTTAACCTCTTCTTGAAAAATATGTTTATTTTGAAAAAAAACGAAAAATGTTTTTCGTTTTCTCTCAGCTTAGGCTTTCTGAACCGCGCAATCCATTTTTCTCTGTTCAGGCTCATTCAATATATTTAAATTTTTTTTTGTTTGAAAAAGCACATCAAGATGCAGTGCAGTACAGAGTCCTTTTTTTAAATTACGTTTGTTTTTTATTATATATACAGACACAGACACCCATTTTTGGCGCGTTTTTTGAGTCATTGAACTTGTGATCTCCTTTTCCCACTAAAAAAGTAAGAATTTAAAAAAAGGACTCTGTACTGCACTGCATTCTGAGATGCTCTTTCAAACAAAAAAAAAATTAAATGTATTGAAAGAGCCTGGACAAAGAAAAATGGATTGCCAAATGAGCTATTTTTGACCCTTGTTTGGTTCATATCTCTGTCAAACATCAGGGTATCAAGCTGAAAATTTTACCACAGCCTCATCACTTCAGCCTCAACGTATGCTCCAAGTATCAGCCCATTTGAACGTTCCTGGGCTGAGATCGATTTTTGAGGGGGGGGGGGGCTTAAATCGTCTTTTTGAGACGATTTATTCGTTAATTCAGTTTTAATTCACTTTGAATTAGTCGGTATTCGGGGCCTTCGCCTTGATTTACTCTATGAAAGTCGTTTTCCCTATAACTTGATTTCTATTGGTCAGTGCTCAATCAATGGAGCTTCGAGGCAAGTGGAGTACAAATTCGAGTTCTCCATCCCGAAAAACCCTGGAGTATCGCCTTTGCGATCAGAAGATAGAGCTCTAATTGTGGATCAATTAGAGCGTGGACAAGAACAGAACCGATTTCCGTTTATTTATCTTTGCAATAGGTGAGTTAGCTTCCTTGTTTCTTGATGTTTTATATACCATTTTGTAGCTCGTGAAATTCTCTATCGAATGGTATATAATAATTGGGGTTTTATGTGACCATGACCGGGAAAGCCTTTTACGAAAGCAAGGACTGGTTGATCCTCACACAGGAAAGCATAGGGGAAAATAATTATTTTTACAATAACTCACCAATGGCTCTAACACTCATTCTCATCTTCGAACTCAACCGAGATATTGTTGGGACAAAACTGTGTAGAAAATTTCATCATGATTGAACTCTGCTTTCTAAAGTTATCGCGTAAACGGCCGGCCGCTCGGCCGGACACACTGACCGATTCTAGAGTGTACTTACTTTTTGAGTACACAAAAATTTTGCTCTTGAATGGGAATAAATATGCGGTTGAACCTTCTTCTTTTTTGCTCTTTTCTTGCCTATTTAAACGTATATACTGGAATGGCCGAAGAGAACTAATTTGTAAAAATAATTTTTTTGTCCATTCCAGTATAAAAAATCAAATAGGCAAGAAAAGAGCAAAGAAGAAGAATAAAAAGAAGGTTCAACCACATATTTATTCTCATTCAAGAACAAAATTTTTTGGCTCTAAAAAAAACGTATTACGTTCGAAACGTTGGTTATAATATATATTGTTATATATTTATATTTACATTTATATATTTTACTCTCCATTACTATGTTAAATTTTTATATAATTGTAAATAATAATTTATATAAAATATTTAATAAATTAAGAAAAAGCTAAATTTTTTTAAAAATGATCAATACAACCTACCTAAGATGTATGAACTTTCATTCTGATTTCACAACAACAGACATCGCTTTACTCTAATAAAAACCAATCACTGCAGCCTCCTGCAAAGCTGAAATAAACTACTCATAACCTAATAAACCTCATTAAAACTTGTATTTGCATTTACTGTATTTTCTTTTATTCAAAGACATATGAGTTGCACAAAATTAAATATATATGTTAAAAGGTAAAATTGTAAACACTAATCTATTTTGGTATAAAAAGAATATGTCTTTCTAAAATTTCGTCAGGAGGGGCTCACAGGTCCGTAGGGGGGGCTCAGCCCCTCCTGGCCCCCTGCTGGCTACGCCACTGCTTTATAGGAGTCGGTCGCACATAAGTCAAAAGCATTATTTTGTGTCACGATGATCTAAAAAATGAAGAGTCGTACTGTTAATGGCATATATCTTATATGCCTTGATATATTTCGTTCTTATTGACATCTGTTTTGTTCTATTCACATTCTTTGATTCTTTTCTGGGCCATTCGAATAGAATTATTTGCTTATATTTATCATAAGGTGCTGACAACTGAAATTTTAATCAATATTTTTTTTTATCACGGTTGGATAGAGCTCTTCGAGTTACCTGTATAAATATTGTTTCTGATATATTCAAGCGATATCTTTGTAGTGAAACTTAGGAAAATTAGGTTACAAAAAAAATTAGAAAAACCTATAAAAATTGAAATACATCAAGTCTCAATATTTATCCGAATTATTTTTCGATTACATTCTTGATATGGCTAGGAGAAAAAATTATGATAACAAAACGTCATAAATACGAGTTTGTATTTTGATCATCACAACTTTAATTTCAAATAAAAAAAGCTGTTAGCGCAATCTCTGTGGGATTAAAATGTGAAACACGATGCAGCTGTTGTTACTAGTCACGCGAATATGTTTTCTTCGATATCTTCGAATCCGTTAATAAATCATTGTTTATTAATTCCTCTGGAGCTACGAAAAGGAAGCAGTTGACATATTTCCATGAAATTCTAGCGAAATTTAATCGTACTTCATATAAGAACAGATCTATCTATTTCTGTAATAGATACTGAGCTTTCTCTGTCACGATCTGTGATGGGTACTAGGGTTTCTCTATCATGGTCTATGATGGGTCCGGAGGCTCTCTGTCACAGTCTGTGATGGGTATGGAATTTCTCTGTCACGATCCGTGGAGGGAAGGGGGAGGTGCAAATTTCTACCCCTAAACACTTCAACACTCCTTTCAGACCGTGTTTCACAAAAATTCAAAAGTTTTGACTAAAGTTTCTTCAAAATATGAAGCTTTCAAAAAATACATGTTGTATATACTATCCATGAAAAAGGAGCTATACCTAGTAAATCTCATATTTCGAAGGAACTTCGTTTGAAACTTCTAAGTTCTGTTATACAAACTAGTCTAGTTGAGTGTCCTATACGCACAAAGTTTTAGATGAAAATTCGAAATCTGATGCCTCTAGAAAAACATTCAATAGCTCGGTCAAACTCA
Source organism: Rotaria sordida (assembly GCA_905250125.1). Taxonomy (NCBI): domain Eukaryota; kingdom Metazoa; phylum Rotifera; class Eurotatoria; order Philodinida; family Philodinidae; genus Rotaria; species Rotaria sordida. The sequence continues at coordinate 80,171 of CAJNOL010000320.1, forward strand.
AATCTTGTTAGAATTTTCCATTAGAATACTATTTAATATCTATAGGTCAAAAAAAAAATTGGAACGCAACATCTGAGAAGGTTCTCTCATTAGTCTTCCATAGAATATTTCTTTTATCTGATCTTTCCTTCATATCAAAAATACTTCTATGACATGATAACATAATTAGAATTAAACTTGTTGTTATTTATGCCAACAAAAAAAAAGTATTTTTCTTATTAATTTTAGTAAAATATGTATTAAACAAGCGTGAATATATATGTAGTTATTTTTAATACGAAAGTCGAAAATTATTGAAAAAGAATCATTAATTATCATCATCTGCCGTACCGCCCATTTTAACTGGTAATTGATCAGGTGGAATAAAATCTCCAATTGATTTATTATTGGCATATTTAACAAACTGGCCAGCTTCGCTTGCCAACCAAGTACGAATTAATTTCCAAGCCGCTATGAGAAAACAAAAAAATTTCCTATAAAATTCCTACATAAAAATCTTACCTGATAAAAGAAATGGCATATTAAACAGAAGAATATAGGCTACAAAAGAAATATATATATATATATAATGAATAGAAATAAAAATGAAACGAATATACCTACTAAACCTGGATATAAGAGTTGCATACTAGCAATAAGAAATTTAACTAAATCATAATCCTAAATATACAAATAATAAATCGATTAAATAAAAAGAAAGAAACAAAACTTACCAGATTTCCAATACCAGTTCCACTCATATCAAAAAGAATAACAATCTTTTCACCAGGATATTCTCGAACTTGTTGTTCAAAATTATATGTTAGAAAACGTTTAACTGTATCTTTATTTTCACGTCCTTTATTAAACTTACTAATAATAATATGAACTGTAATAATAATCAAAGAAATAAAAACATTTAATTAAAAAAAAAAAAAAAATTTTCATATTTACGTAATCGATGATGATATTTATCATTATTTTTAAAATAGACTACCTGTCGATCAATATATTCAGCAGGAAATTCATCTGTAGAAATATCTACGAAGATAAAAAATTTTTATATTTAATTAAAGATTGATCTTTTTCTTTTTTTTTACCATAAACATTACGTCGTTTTCTCCAACTCATTGCCGCATTAAAAACATGTAATGCTTGTTCTTGATTAAAACTTGTACCAAATTGACCATGTTGTATAAACATTAAAGTATATAGATCGATTGTATTAAAACGTTCAATATCTCTTGCATCATATAGTTGACCTTCAGAAATTTGTTCTAAAGAAAACAGAAAATGAAAAAAAAAAAAAAGAAAACAAAATGAATTATACTTTCAAAATGTTCATTGACTAATTTACGAAATTCTTCAACCTTCAAAAAAAAAAAAAAAAACAATAATTAAAATAAATTTTTAAATTAATTCAAAATCTACCGTTATTAATGTTTGAAATTGTGGGATTGATGACGCCATATATTTTAACAAAAAACAAAAATATTACAAACGATATTTATTATCTTACCTAATGCACAAAAAAAATCTATACTTAGTAATCGATTGAATCACGCACGAAAAATGTGCTGAAAAAAATCCATGGTTATAGTATTTATAGATATTCATACATCTATCTCATGCATATCAAGGTTAGATCAAATATTGTGATAATAATAAAGAACAAGAAAAAAAATAGTAGTTTTTCTCTTTTCTTTATATTTGAATCATTTTACGTGTCTATATGAGTGAACATCATGATTTATTATTCGTACTAATCAATGATGTAGACTACATAAAATGTGCATGACACATCCTATTGACTTCAAAAACACATAGCGTAATATGTTTTTTTCTGTTTTATTCAATAAACATTAGATTTCATATTTTCGAAATTAATTGTTTAATTAATTAATTCATGTTGCAAAAAGTATGAGCACAAAATATTCACTCCTTTTCGGCTTCTTAAAGACAGTTGGTTAGAATTAGACGTTGTTCGATCTTTCCAAATATGTATTCAAAATTTCACATAGACAGTAGGCCGCGGAGCTCAGATACACTCGAATCTACCCTAGATTGTATAAACCACGTCTACTTATATCAGATTGATAGATTTGAGTAGTGCATCACATTTTTTTGTTGCTTCCTATGGCCAATAATAACATTTTCTCAACCAAGCCGACTTAGAAAAAATATTGGATTATGCATTGTTAATGAATTGAAGTGAGGATCATTCATGTCAAATAAAGAAGAATTGTACGAAAAATCTGAGTCAGATTAATTAGAATTTGCCAAAATTTTCCTTCGCTTCCAACGACTAAGGTTACATGCCTATTAAACATTTTCAACAGTGAAGAAACTCATAATTTAGCATCCTTTTTTTTGTAAAAAAATTTTCTGCTTTGCCATTAAACTTTTTTTTGGTAAAGCAAATCAGAATCCGCTCTTTCGAAGGTCGTATTTCAATGAACATAAACTTTCAAAGAGACACTAACTATATTTTATCTAAATACAATTCAAAAACTCATCTTCTCTCATTTTTGACTTTTAGATGAGAATCTTATAAAAAAATGTTGAGCCTATTCTAGAATCAAAACGTTCTGTCGCTCATGCAATTTTCTTTTGGAATAAGATTGAACAACTATCATCAAAATTGTTTCAAAAGGTCTAAAATAGTGATTGTGCAGAATATTATTTTGATCAATTTTGTATCTCAATTGAAATCTATCAAATTCAAAATGCGAAACAGTTTCTAATGGCTCAGTTTTATGTACAAACTTTTGATCAATGTAAATTTCCACAGAAACTAGTTCTGTAATGAAAACGTATACATGAGTTTTTTTATAATAACTTTGGGTTGAAGCTGTTCCAAGACACAAATTAAGGACTGGAGTAAGACTACTATTCTGAGATCTTTGAAAGATCTGAAATTATTTTTCATACTTTTTTGTATTTTCTCATTATTCAGATTTGAAATTAAATATTGAAACTTTTATTCATATATCATCTTGTGAAACGAAATTCACCCCAAAGAAATGTACTGTTTGAATTCTGTTTTGTCTCTTGATAAAGCATCTAAATTATCGTTTTTTGTATCAGCCACATTTTTGGAAAGTCAATTTTTTCTGACGAAAGGTTGTTTTACATGGAATGCAGCTTCATTTGAATAAAAGCGATAGAGTAGCTCGATATCATATTTTATAGTTAACTGTCTGCTCTACTAAATTTGAAAAGATTATCTCACTACTCTCAAGTAAAAATAAACAGAAAATTTCTTAGACCACATTTTCGAAAAGAGCACAAAACTCTAGTCCGATTCAATAGTTTTTCTTCACGTTCAAACAGACCAATATTGAACAAACTTTTTGTCTACTTGTCTTATCGTAAGTTAGCAGAATTAGAGAAAACAGTCTAAGCCCTTCGAACATAAAACTGATTGACGTTTTTTATCATGAATTTTTTTAAATAATTTTTGCGTTCTGTTAAATGAAAACTAGTGAGTAGGAAATAAATCCGTTAAACAAAACGAGATAAATTATATTAATTATAGTTTATCAAAACTGTGAAATAAATTCTTGAAAATTTGATTGACATGCGAGATTTTTTCATTTTACTTGATCGGTATTTCAATTATGTTCTTTTCCAGTTTGAAATGAAATTTTAATCATTTTATCAATTCATTATGATGAAAAATATTAATGTGAGAAAACTTCTGGTTCACAAGAAGAAGAAAAAACAGTGTTAATATGTTACGCAATATTATAACATGCATAATACTTTACAATTAAGGTTAAAGTAAATATACTTATATAATAGTTCAGTTCTTATCTTAGTTGCTATGAAAATGACTGCAAACTGATACTAAATTATGTCTTATCAAAGTCATCTTATGCAGATATATAAAATAAAACATATTATTAGTTTTATGTAGTTGAGATTTATTGCACTTTAACTCTCAATTATATATCGTGGCATGTAAAAATAAAGTTTATTCTACTAATTATTTCAAATACTTTTTAAACTAATCTTGTAAAACTCTTATATTTTTGCAGTTATTCGATGTATATGTGGAAAAGCTGTATTATTTTCTTGTCTCATATATTACAGTAAAATGAACCACTTATTATCGTTCAAATCGGAAATTTTTTTTCACTCGTTTTTTTTTTCTCAAAACGATATGATAATGTTGAAGTTCACTCGTATATTTTAGTGTTTCTTTGATATATCGTGAGAATATTTTCTTTCTTTGATAATTCAATTTTAGTTCGACTATTATATTATTAGAAGATCTTATTTCCATAATTTAATATCTAGATCTTTATTTAAAAACTTGCAACTGTACTACAAATATAAGAAGACAAAAAAACAAAGCAATCATGTAAATAAAAAAACAACACATGCGTATTAAAACAGATGTGTTTTACACAAATGAATACCTACTATGACAAAATGAGAACATTTCACTGTTTTAGTACGTGTTAACATTAAGAAAACAAATCGATTTATGTTGGAATTGATGATTGTAATTGACGTCGATCGACAACTACTTTTGGTTTTGTAACTAAAATACTACTTGCTAATTCAGCTTTTTTAGCTTTTTGATCAAAACCTTCATTTGTTTCTCTTATATATTCTCGAGTATCTTGTGATGATTTAGCTAATATTCGAGACTATTAAGAAATAAAAAAAAATAAAAAATTAATTTCAAAAAAAAAATATTCATACTAATTTAGTAGTATCTTGTTTATCTTTAACAAAATGTTCTGTTCGACGATCTTTTCGTTTTATTTCATTAAGTAATTCTAAACGACGTTTTTGTATATCAGCCGTTTGTCTATTAAAATTAAATAAAAAAAAAGAAAAAAACCTAAAGAAACAATCATATTTAATAAAATACGATTCATGATTTTTTGCTTGTAATGTTTCATAAAGTTGACGTGAATGATGAAGTTTTTCCATTTTTCGACGAAGTTCATTTTGTCGACGTTCTTCAGCCATTGTTTGATCCTAAATATACAAAAAAAAAAAGACTTTTTATAAAGTTTTTTTAAAGATCTTTTCATTAAATCATGCAATTCAAGATACATAAATATAAGAGTATAATACAAATTTTCATATTTTTTGTAGATGATCAATTCTTAGATGGTCTAAGGAAAGTTCATTCAATCCTACTACCTTGTATAACATGTTCATCTTTGTTGAAATCTTTTATTCGAAAATAAAATATGATTTAGTATCGAAAATATTAGAATGGGATAATTTGTTTTGTTTTTCTTACTAAGAAATCATGCATTAATAATTCAAAACGTTCAGCTTCTTTTTCTTTTTCTGTTCGACGTGCATTTTCTCTTGCTTTTTGAATTTTTAATTCATGATCATAACTAAAACAAAAAAAAAAAAGAAGAAAAAAGGTAAAAATCAAATGACAATAAATGATTTTTTCCTTAGAAAAAAAAAGATACGTACTGTGAAAGTAAAAGTTCATATTGATTTTTTTCCAATGCTAAGTTTTCAAGATCATTGTTTAATCCTGTTCGTGTTGCACGTTGTTCTATCATTTGTTTAGCATTTTCAAGTCCATTTCTAGTATAAAAAAAAATAATTATGCTTCATACTTAATGCTGATTATCTGTGCTTATCATGTCTGTTTTACTCATAAGATTTCAGAGAAATAAAATCTTTACAGAACCTTCTGATAAAACTCACCTTAAAGGTTAACTTTCGAGTTTCGGCTTGAAATTTCGCATAAATAATTTTCTTAATGAGACTTTTTCGTTATAAAAATTTCACTCTTTTTAGTTGCTTCTATCGTGAGATATGAATATGAGCACAAAAATTTACTTTATCACATAATAGAAGCAACGGGAAAACTTAAAGCTTTCAAAATGAACTAGTAGCATCATGAACATTATTTGTGCAAGATTTCAAGTTGAACTAAGAAGGACTGTAAAAAAAATTGATTTTGGTAGGACGGAGACCTTAGAACTTAAATCATTATAGACTATTTCATTGCTTGCTAGTACTCATCGCATTAAAATAGTCTCAATTCAAGATTAGACCGGATCTGTGTCGAAAGTTATTTTGAGGAAAATGTATCTCCATTAGAGTTTGAATCCGCATCCAGCTAAGTTGTTTAGTGACATGCTCTATGTGATATTAAATTAAAATAATAATAAAACTCGTGAAAAAATTCGACGAAAGAATTGCATTATTCACCAGTCGTTAGTTTTTGGTATATTACGAGTAGCTTTTTAGCTGTAATGGAGCAGAAAGAACTTCAGGAAGTCCGAAAGTCTTATAATATATAGGAAACATATAACGCTGAATAACTAAATAATATATAATGAATATAATTAGAACTTCAGTTTGAAATATGAATTTTACTTGTAGAGTGTTATTAGTAATATTCACTTATTTTACGTGCTTTGAGGAAGTTGCTGCAAGAGGGCTACTCGCTTATAATCAGAATCCAATGTGCAATTAAGGACAGATCCATAGCAATTTTTATGCCAGCTACACCTTAGGTTCAGACTTCGGAAATTGATTTTGTCGCCTAGCTGTTCTCTATGAGAAAATCAGACGCATGTGAATGTTCGGACACTTATTATGATTCCTATGCTGTGTTTTAGGTATTTTTTCGCGAAATTTTCAAATTCAATTGGCTTTGAGCAGCTGTACGAAAACAACAACTTCTCAAAATTCTATGGAGCATCATCTACGAATAAATCATTTATCTCTGTCGTTTAACACAAACAAAAAGCAGTATATTAAGAAGAAAGAAGAATACCTCTGTTTTTCAACTACCTTGTGGTATGGAGTGCTACCTAACGGCAGGTTCAATAGCCCAATATCTTTCCTTACTAGCCATAAAAGCAGGTGTATGCCACAATATAGTCAATATGCTATCGAATGGGTAATTCGAGACAAATAATCGTTAGTGCTGTATTCAGAGTCATTCCATGGCTGGCAGCACTAAAGTTCGGATACAGTACTTTGCGGATACGTGTCGAATAACATCCAGCTACTTAACTATGGTCGTTTTTCAGTATATTAGAACTACTAAATTCTTTCTTTAAAAGTTTTGGAAACAGACCGTCTCGCGGGAGGGAGTAGTCAAAAAATGTAATTTTTATCTGAATGTCTTTTATAGTTGATTTCTTACATATATCCTTCGTTTTTATTCGGTTTTGATGTTCCGATACGTTGAAGACTTTGATCCTAATAAAAAAGGAAGTAGTTTTATAAATGACTATTTGAATAATTAGTCAATTCATTCACCATTCGTCGAACATCATCTAAGAAACTAGCTGAAGATGATGTTCGTAACTCATTCAGACCATCAGATGATTTCAAATTTGAATTAACTACAGTTGAACGAGTAGATGATGTTGGTCTTGGTGGACGATGAGAATTTGTATCATGTTGAAAAGACTTTTCTCTAGTTGTTAATTGAAAACGATTTGATATAGTACTCGATGGATTATTAAAATCATGTAGATGTGTATTGGAAGGATTAGATTTTGTTTTTGTATAAGTTCTATACGTAAAATAAATATAAGAAAATTAGAATTACAATTTCTTTTATTTAACCTTCGAATTGTTGATCTATCATTGACATAGGATGGTTCTGAAGGAAAACAAATTTTTTTTTTATTTTTATATTCTTCAAAATTATAATTCTTACTAGAATCAAGTGTTTTCATTGATGATGGTTTTGTAAGTGCTTGTTCTCGAATAATTTTTTCACGTTCTTCACGACAAGATTGTAATTTAGCTAAAATATACTTTGTTTTAAATAATAAAAAACAAACAATAATTTTCAAACCTAATCGATCAATTTCCATTTCATCACGAACATCAACTAATGTTGAAAAACGTACTTGATCAGATGAAATATCAATTAATTTTTTTGGAAGTAATGTTGTAGGCTAGCGGGAGAGAGAGAGAGAAAAAAAAACCAAATCTCATTTCATAATTGATTTTTTTGAAATAAAAAATAGTTTAATTCTACTTTAATATTAAGACGAGCACAAGCTTCAAGTGAACGTGGACTTGTTAAAACATATTTTGAATCAACAAAATCAATATGATCAAAATTATATAAATCAATTTTAATTTGACCTCGTATTGGCATTGAAGGCGTCATAATTCGTTTATTTTGTTTAGCTGATACTATTCGTGTAGCACTTGTTGGTCGAGATAAATTTAAACAACCTGATGTATCAAAAAATCGAGTTGCATCATTAGTACTCATTCTTGATTTTTTTGTTTTAGCTTATCTCTTGAATTACTTTTTTTTCTCTTTCTACCATTACATCGTTCGTTGCCTAAGTAATGCCTCCAATATTTCACTCCTTTTCCTTTTTTTATATTTACCTATGAAAGCACCTTTATGAATCATTCTGACAGATAGAACCAGACAAAAAAGAAAGAAAGAAAGTTAATAAATGACATGCATGCCTTTTTTTCCCTTATGATGAGAGACCCATTGAAGAGTCATGCGAACAACGCCCTTCAATGCATGTCGTCAATTTTTTATGAATCATTTCGAGTGATTGCAATAAAAAATACTTCCTATTTAACAAGATCTCTATGTGAAATATAGTGACATCAGAAGATGAAAAAAATGCGACGAGCAATAAAAGACAAGTTGGCTGGTGTTTTAGATGATCCTCGTATATCAAACACTATAGAAGTATTTACGAACAGTAATGAGCGACGTCAAGTAACTGATCGTGTTCCTGGACTTGCCAAGGAGAAAAGTGATACATGGATATCGACAATTCATGAACATGTTATATCAATGACGGATACAACGGGAGCACTTGCTAAACAAAAATTATTACAAACATTATTTTCATCTGGTGTTGTGCGATGTGATGGTATTCGACATGCACTTCAAATTGGTATGGTGACATAATTTGTTTATTTTTTTTAAACTTATTATAACAAAATCTAAATCTCAAGAAATACTTTTCTTGATCTTCATTCTTCACAAAAATTGGAGATTTTTTTTCATTTGGATCGATTGATCCGGCTTAGTGATGATTGAACGAAACAAAACTAAAGAGTCTGCAATAACTATCGTGAAGTCTCAAGGAACTAGATCATAATCAGAATGAATAAATCTTAAGTCCGGATGTCTAGCCTATGTGTTTCTATCTATTAATAATAGTTATATTAGACATGCAACGAACTCGAACGATTCGGAAACTAACCAACTAATTTAGGTAGCTATCCAAGCAGGTTTTGAAGTATATAGACGATTATAGAAGCATCCTTAGGTTCGGTCAAGATTTCATTGCCTGTCGACCTATCATAGTCAATCGTGAAAGTCTTTCTAAATGAATCTTTCTACCTCGAAAATATGATATAGTAATCTAAAAAATTTTTCTTCGGACTAATAGGAATCGGCTATTTTCTTAATCAAGAATATCGAAAATCTTCAGAATCATCTACATCTACTCAACGAGAAAAATTTCCAGCTATTGGTGGTTTAACACCATCACATTCTTTAAATGATTTTGATTTTGAAGCTTATGGACTTAATACATTTAGTGATTTAATGAATATCTATGGTATTAATACAGATATATTAAGAAGACATATATGTGATGGTGAACTTAAAGAAATAATTAATCCAGCTAGTTCAGGTTCATTATTTTATTTAACATCAATGTCAACATATCTTATAAAAACAGCACGTGATTATGAAGTAAAATTTATTCAACAAAAATTTCTTCCTGTATATTTTGAACATATTAAACAACGACCAGAAACATTTCTTGCAAAAATATGTGGTGTTTATGGTTATATTCCATATATTTCATCTCAAAGAGGAATTACAGTTGATTCATTTACAATGCGTTTTGTTATATTTTCAAATATAATACCAACAAATATTGATATTCATGAAAAATATGATCTTAAAGGTTCATCATATAAACGTGATGCAAATTATACTGAACGAATAAAAAAATCAGCAACATTTAAAGATAATGATTTTCGTGATATACATCCACGAGGTTTAAAAATTCCAAAAAATATTTATTATTATTTAAAAGATGTGCTTACACATGATGTAGAATTTTTAGAAAGACTTAATATTATAGATTATTCATTACTTTTAGGTAAACATAATTGTTGGTTTTTTTCTTCTTTCTCTATTTAATTATATATTTTTGTTTTTCAATCAAATAGTTATACATAATATGGATAATCCAGTTAGACCGACACGTCCTGGAGGTGGTGTAGAAGCATTAATGGGTGCTCTTCATGATACATTACTTGCCTCTATGGTGGAACAACGAATTGAAAATAAAATAAATAATAATACTATTGAATCAAGACCACTTTTACGATTAAAAAAACCAAATGAAGCATTGGGTTTCATTTATGAAGAAATTCCGAAATTTGATATAGAATATGCTAGACAATTTGGGTAAGTTTTTATAATCAATAACAAGAAAACATATCCAAATGTCGAACGCCGTTCGACTTCACATCATGGGTATGAGTAGATCTCCCTGTAGGAAGATGGGAGTCCACGTTTTTGGGGACCTGGACCCGGTTCTATCAGATCTAAACCCGAGATTTTTTCATCAATATCTGGCGCCCTTCGTGTACATGAACAAGTGAAGGATCAAGGTTTCAACTATTTATTTGCTAATCTCAGAAAAAAACTCAACGTACAGTTATATCTCGTTGCTGTATTTCTCATCTGGGGAGCAGCGAAGTCACAAAAATGTGTAATCAGATCCAACAACAAATAAAAGGTTGGACTCGGACCCGGCCAGGGTCTGGGTCTGAAAGGACTGCAGCTCCCTATCTCTGTGAGACTAAAAAAAGTTTAGAAGAACTCAGATCTGTAGTCTACGGATGAAGAATTATGATCGTCGTAACGATTTTTTAGTTTAATCATCTAACGGGTACTTTATTCTAAAATATGCATTGCTTATAAGCAAGAGAGAGGGAAGACAGACAATAACAAGTCTGGGGAGTGCAATAATCTAAACACGAGAAGAAGAGAGGTAAACGATAAACGAACTAGACATATATAGTTATAGAAGAAGGATGAAAGAAGCAAGAGGAGGTTAAAACGTTATGCATAAACAATCAATAAAAACCAAGAAATGAAAGCAGACAGCAACACATCAAAAATAAATCGTCAAATGCGTCACAGTCGTCTTAATGGAATTGTTACTAATGAGAAAACTACTCAAATTGATGTCACATAGAAGTCTCGGTAAGACTAGAAAAAGTTTAAAAGGATTCATACTCATAAGTAATTTCAACTTGCAGTTTTCCTCATAGATAGATCTAATGATTTTTGGAATATCCTGAAAGTTTCAGCCGAAAAGAATGTTTCTTTGTCGAGATATTGAATTTTGAAGTACACTCGATTTTTGTAACAAGCGACTATTTTGTTGAACATTCAATGTCTCAACAAATGAACATTCATTCCATCTGAAATTCTAAGACTCATTAGATCTGCCTATAGGCCGAATTTCAAATCGAAATTGCTCATGGACGCGAGCTATTTTACGGCTTTTCTAATCTTACTGAGATGTCCTTGTGACTTCAATTGGAATAGCTCTCTTGTGAAAGTAATGTATTATTGAAAAATCCAAAGCATAAAGTTTAAGTTTCTTTTAATCAAATAGAATTCAGCAGTTTTTCTTATGTGATAGATTTTCTATGTAGATTCAGAAATCAAAATTTTATCTATCTCAAAACTAATTGTTTGAATTATGTTCTCAACAAATCCTTTTATCATTGTTATGATTAGGAAAGTAAGTCGTTGTTGAAAATCTAAAATAAATAGTTACAAATAAAAATGTTTTAGTCTGTAAGATTTGTCATTAATCATCTATACTTTTAAAAATTAGAAATTTCGTAGGATGACTTGTTGTTATTGAAAAAATCTAAACAATTTATAAAATCTTATAGGGGTATTCCAGCAATCAATGAAAAAGGTGAACGTCTTCTTCTTTTTCTTGGTATTATTGATATACTACAAACGTAAGTATAATTTCTTATTTTGTTTTTTTATTTTATTTTATTTTATTATTAATAATAATTATCATTTATATAGATTTGATATTTGTAAATTAATGCAACGCCAATATCAATCAGTTGAAAATCGTGATGTTATAAATGAACGTTCAATTGTTGAAACAGATTTCTATGCAAAACGTTTTAAAGAATTTTTATTTGAACGTGTTCTTCGTCCATATGATGATGATGATGAAATTCAAACAAATCCAATGAGTTCAATATCTTCTCATTCTCAACAAAATGCATCTTTTAACTCTTCGATCTATCCACAATTCCCTTTTTTTAATTAATAATTTTTGTGATTCGTAGCAAGAAAAAAATAAATAAATAAGAACAATTGTTTACTAAAATGATCACATTGATCTTATATTGTTGAAATAAATAATAGAACGGAAGAAACAAATATAAATACGAAAACAAAACAAGATACATAAAATATTATTTGATTTGTACGCAAAGACCAGAAGAAATATGAGTTTTACTCATTAAATACGTTCATATAAATAACAATTGTTAAAGAACAAGAAAAGAAAAAAAAAGACAAACATCAAGGAAGAATGGCTCTTTGTTTATCTCAAGAATCCTGTATATGTAGAGACAACTAAAGGGAGGAAACAGAAACTGTCACTTATTATTCACAACAGCGGGAAGGGTTAAAGACAACAATATTTATCAGCTCAACAAGAAAAAAAACGATAAAATTGAGAAACGAATTACAATAATTTCCTTTTTTTTTAAATGAATTTTCTTTTTTTTATTGCACACAGCTAAAAAATATTATTTACAAGTTCGCGGTTATGAATTATGTGCAGTAAAAATCCCTGTTTCTAACAAAGGAATGCAAATCAAATGGCAATATATACATATATATATATATATATGCATTGAGAATTTGATTTCTTTATTAAAATTGTGCTTCAACATGTGGTCGAGTATTATATTGAAGAGGAGTTGATGGAGATCGTACTAATGGTCGTTTACCTGGCATTTTACTTAATGATTTACATAACATTGCAAAATCAGGTCGATCATCTGGTACAAATGACCAACATTGATTAATTATATCCTATGAAAAAAAAGATAAAAAATAAAGGTTTTTCATAGATACATATGTTATGAACCCTTTGAGGATCATTGGCTCAATCAGTAGACTATATTTCTTTGAGACTTTATATTTAATATGGGTAGTATGTATTTTTGATATTTCCATCAAAACTTTTCAAAAAATCTTTAAAGTCCTTTTTGGGCCATACCCACACTTCTCTACGAGGATGACGAAGAGATATTTTCGTTATCCATGTAGGGGGGTATACATGTGGGCCAAAATTCGATCTAGAACTATTGCAAAATCAACCCTTGGAATAACATTAGAAGTCACTTCTAACTTGATCCGAACGAGGAAAATCAAAATATTTTGAGGACCACAAAAGGACATTATCCGCACTCCTCCAAGATATGGTGTGCCAAAAATTCATTAGGCTTACCACCTAGGTGACCATATTTCGGTTATAATTCTTATATAGATGTATGCACAGAAGTCTCACCCTATGTCATAGACAAAACTGTATCTCATATATTTTCTGCGTTCGCGAGCTATTCAAAAATTAACAAACTTAAAAAAGTGTACTTTATAAAGTACGCTCGTCCTCAAACGGTTAATGGCTATGAAATCTGCCCATAGACAAAATTTCTCGTCAAAAGTTTTTCTTTTAAGTTTTTCGGTAATACTTTACTCGAAATAAAAATTTCATTTAACAGACTATAATTCTTCATCAGTAGACCATAGGGTCCGAATCATTGTAAGTTTTTCTTAGTCGCATAGAGACTTACTCATAGGCATAATATGAGGTTGGACTGTGTCCGAGGAAGAAATACCAGACTTCAAGCCGAAAGTTCCTGCTGTTTCACTTCGATCCTATCTGGATTGCAAATCAGTATATATTACCTGACTCATGAAGCCTAATTGAACAGAAACTTAAATCACTAGTGACAACATTTATCATTCTCTTCAGAAAATTCAAATGATATTGTTCGTGTTATGTATTGGATTAGGCAAGATATTTTTATATAATTGAGAACTTCATTTATTATCATTCATATAGAAAGTTATCAGATCATTCAACATTGTAATGACATCAAAAATATAAAATTAGCAATTCTGTTCGGATTTTTGAATGAGAAAATCGATTCTAGAATCTATAGTTAAACTACTCAAACTTTCAAATATTTAGATTTATCACAAGCAACAAGAATTATTAATCTTGCATAAATTTAATGTTTTTTTTTTTAATAGAATTCCTCAATACTTACTTTCGCATATTTACTTATATGTACACTACTCAATGGTTGTTTGAGTGAATTTCCTGCTCTCCAAATAATATATTCAGGTGGTTGTTTAGCAAATGGAAATTCTCGAAATAGAAGTTCATACCAAACCGTACTATAAATAAAACAAAAATAATCAATCCTAATAAGAAAAATTTCTTTCTTCTACCCAAATGCATAAACATCTGTTTGAGGTGTATGTTGTAAAAGTGTATGTTCATTACGTGGATCAAGTTTACGTATAATTTCTGGTGCTAAATAACTAAGCCATCCACGTGGTGCAATAATAGCTGGTTGATTTATTATTCGAAAACATTTACTTAATGGTACTAAACCATAATCCGTTAAAATAATACGATTATTTTGTACAAATATATTTGTTGTACGTAATGACATATGATGTATAGATTTTTCATGTAAATAACTCATTGCTTGTGCTATTTGAGCAGCATATTGTGCAGCTGTATTGAGTGAAATTGAATCATTACGAAGATGAATCATTTCAAATAGATTTAAACCACGAATCCAACTAGAAATATATTTTTTTCTCTGATTTTAAAATATCAAAAACAAACAAACAACATACTTTGAAACAATTGCAAGATTTGGACTTTCGACTAAATATAGAGTTCACAATATATAAGACAAAAAAAATGAAATGAATTGAATACATACTACAAACACCTGTATATAAATTTAAATACTCATGTCGAACTTTTCGTAATCGAAATACCTATAAAAATTAAAAAATGAAATAAAATATATTTATTCAATGTAAAGATTTCGAATGTTAACAAACTTGATGTTTAAATTGATTAAGAAATTTTATTTCGTCCATTTTTGTATCAGGTTTGATTATGCGTACAGCTATTTCACCATGCCAATGAGCTCTAATAGAAAACACGCAGAAATGTTTGCTTTTTTTTTAAATAAATCTTATTATTCTTACTTCATTAATGTACCAGATGAACGTCGTACTTCTTCAATCATTTTTATGTTATTAAATATAATAACCCAATCTTGTAGTGAAGTCGCAAGCTAAAAATAATATTATTTTATTTAATCATAATCAGCTAAAATGATTCACATGAAACAATATGAACAGTTGATTATTAATAGGCTTTCTTTTTTTTTATTATGAAATTTGTATTTAGTAATACATATAATATTTTCCTTGGTCTTTTATGACATACAATCCAAGTATTAAATCATTACTCTCTCAAATAGACAAATTATAAAACAAACATCTTAAGATATTCTTATTCATCAAATTGAATGAATCATTAATTTGTTAATCTATTTCTCGATTGAGCTTTATTAATTGAATATCCCTAATTAGAGATCTCAGCCGATACATTAATCGGCAGTGGCAATGACTACAAAAGTCTCAGGATTCGGTGGCAGTGGTTGTATTATTGTACCTTTTTTCGTTTGCCAACAGCTACGGCCCCTACAAAAGTCTTAGAGTTCAACGACAGTGGCTAAGACAGTCTCAGAACTCAGCGGCGACGGCTGAAAGTTTTTGGCGTTTTTCCTATATTTTCCTAGTTCTGTCAAATATTGAAATGAATCAGGGGGCAAATGATGGTAGAGAATGTGATGATAAGAAACCAGACAATAACATTCCTGAAAAATGATCAATCTACGATGTATTTTTATGTGTGGACGGCGGCGTAGTTGGGTCGCTGGAGTGTTGGCAATTGAAATATATTAAAATTTCTTGAGGCCATCAGTGACGACAGCTCAACCGATTGATTTAACTTCTATCTTTAAAGCATGACTTACGTTAATACTTCGTTTTTCTGGATCAACTTCTTCATCATCAAATGAATTAATATCAAAAAGTCTTGATTTAACAAGATCTTCACGTTTAGGACATGGTGGTGGTTCACTCTAAGATTAAAATTAATTTCTAATAAATATAGAAATTTTTATAAATATTTACATGTGATGGTTGTCTCATTAATTTACTATGTGTTGTCACGTTTGTATCTGTTAAATTTGTTCCTGTATCTGTATGAATTGTTGAACTAAACATTAAATATTAAATAAATAAAAGAAAATCATCGTATTAATTTACTTTGTATCACTATCTGATTGAGATTCCGGAATTTCTAAAAAATATGGAAACAATTTTAATAAAATTAATTCATAACAATTAAATACATAAAAAGCTTAATATATCGCATGCATATCGTTTTTTTTTGCTTTTTGCAAAAAACATACGGACAACATATTAAAAAAACCAAGGACTTTATTTCCCAACACCATACAATTTCTATTATTATTATTACCTACCTGATATATTTTTGTTAGTCGTGTCTATAACGACCCAACTATCCGGATCATTTTGGGCTAAAGGAAAAAATCAGAAAGGCATGCTAAAACATGAATGAAAATTCATTCTTATTAAAGTCCAAACTTTTTATTTTATTCATAAACAAGCTTTTATTTTCATATTGAAAGTAATAATAATTCTAAAAACTTACTAGCATAAATTGATTCACTAATACCAATAGATGGATTGAAATGATAACCAGATATTGGAGGATGTGTAGCTGGTGAATCAGGTGCAGATATTGGTGTCGATGCTGGACTTGTATTATCCCATGCTTAAATTATCAAAAGAAAATTTTCTATAGGAGAAAACTAATAGATGAATCAAATCATTTGTCAGCGATTTGACTTCGCAAAATTAGAATACATGTATATCTAGAGATAATGAACTTTCTTAAAGCTAATTTTTATATGTTACATGTATGCTAAGTTACTCTAGATAAGGATCTTTAGAAGAAGTTTTTTTTTTGGAGTCAGATCTTGCTGAAAATTTCATCATAGATGTAGTTCATGCCGTAGAGTCTCAAGAAACTTATTCAGAAAAATAACCCTTGTAACGAATCAAAGTCTAATGAAAGGTATGTATGTTTGGTTTTGCGTGAAATGTTTTAGATACTTACATAGAAATGGATATTTACGTGGCAATGGACTGGAACTAGCTAGAAGATTAAATAAAATATTTAAGAAACAAAATAAACAAATAAATATATGTAAAATTTTACCAAGAGCATTTTGAATATCAGTATTATCAATTGCTCGTCTCAATTTACCTTCACTAAAGCCACAATTAGGTGGAGCATTTGGTATACACTCTTTGTGACATTTGTATCTTGTAGAAAGAAATATAACAAAAACAAAAAATCAAAGTTTAAAAATTAACAACAAAACACAGCAATCGAATTCAATAAGGAATAAGAATCATGCTAGTCTCTTTTTATATTGGCTGGTTTTTTTTGTAGTTGCAAGGTGCAGTCTCTAGGCTCTTACTTGCAATGAAGACATGCTTTTCCTCGAAACACTTGTCTCCTACAGACGTCGCAAAAGGAAAATTTGAAAACACGTGTTCTGTCAAACCTAGAAAAGGAATATAAAAAAACAACGGAATGGTTTTCATTTGAATGTTTTGTTTGTTTTTTAAATTTTTTGCATTTAGAAGAGCGTATATAAAGCAGAAAAAAATAAAGATATTCGAAAGTCGATGGGAATGAATGATCAAATAATTTGTATATGAAATGAAAATATGAAGATTCTTACTTGCAAACATTGCATTTGATACCGAGAAAGAAGATCTTTTTTGAGCATACATTACACGTTGATAATTTTATGAAATTACTCCACCTGAGAATAAGATAGAGAAAAAAAAAGAAATTGTCGTCGCTATCATATCGTTACAATCACATATGTAGAAACCACCAATACTGAACAACACCCAATTATAATAATAATAAAAAACACCGGTGACAACAATAATGATCAAAATGAACACTTCGACCAACAAAGAAACAGATCAGCAAAAGAATTACGAGATTATGTAAGTGTTATGAGAATGATGAATGCAAAAGCGTGAGTACAAGCAATACATAATAAAGAAAAATAAAAAACATGTAATACGAACTTATGTTGAATTTTATGTGCCATTCGATGTCTAAGAATAGGTGAAGGAGTATTATGAATGAATGCTTCTGAAAACAAAAAAAATAAAATAATTAATTGAAAACGAAAAAAAAAAATCTTTTATAATTTACCTGGTATTTTTGTATCATTTTCAGCATCACTATTTTGTGCTGAACCTAATGGTGAACTTGACATTGTTGGAGAACGAATTGTAGGTGATTTAGGTGTTGCTGAACCTATAAAAATAAAAAAGAATACATAATATCGTAAAAGAAATATCAAAAAAAAAACAAAAAAATTCAATGTAGTCAATTAATGAATTATGAGCAAAAGCAAACATATTTAGGTCAACCATATCCGAGCGAGCAAAAACCTATGTAGTACTGCTAACCATCTTTTGAATTAGGTTTAGACCATAATTTTCTTCTTGCTATCAATGAAGTTTTATTTTCATCATATTCATTGTACTGTTGATAATTATCCAAATTTTGTCGTTTTTTGATAGATAATGGCGATGCTGAATTAATATATGATGGGTTTTTATAGAATTTCATAGCAACCTTACGTATAGCCAATTGATGAGAATGATAACTTATTTCATTCTTAATACTGCGCTCTAATTCTATAGAAATAAAATAGAAATCATCGATTTTATGGATATATATATATATAGTTAGTGTTATATGTGATAATCTATTGAAAGAAACATATATATATATACACATATACTTTCGAAAAAAAAACAGTTGTGTTCTAAATATATTATCATTTAAAAAAAAACAAAATATTCTGAAAGTATTCGAAATTTTATATCATTCTGTATATTTATGTATGTACTAGTAAAATAAATCAAGTGTAATGATAGTATCCTCATCACTAGATTTCCATGAACTTCAATTTGTCCCTCTAATCAAAATTAGTTTTTAAATCTTTGATGGTGAACTTATCTTTAGAACAAATAAAGTATTGACAATTACAATACTTGCATCTAAACATGCAATACTATTGACAGTGGCATCTATGTAAGAATACAACAAATATTAAAAAGATCTGATTTCATATACTTCAATTTCACTGCCAATAGACTAAAATTATTCATCGCTATAGAATTATTTTTTTTAACAAAAAAAATAAAAAGGTAAATATACACTCTGATAGACCTTGAAATGCTTTATCATCCTATAAATATTTACCTATTGTCTTTGCAACAAATAAATGCAATATAACTGAAAAACATACAGAATGATAGAGATTTCCATGTTCTATCAGAATATAAAAAATTACTATTTTTTTTTATAGCAACAATTCTATATCCATGAAAACTTCGAAAAATCCAATTTTGATGACTGTAACTAAATAAACTCCGTAAGAATCTAGTAATGAAAGTGCTTTTATTACACTCGATTCATTTCAATAGTACATAACACATATGATTCAAACTGTACAAAAGCCACCAGTAGACTGTTCGATATAATGTGCGCTATATTGATGGTAGTTCGAACAAGCCTGCAACATGGAAAATACCCATGTCACAAAAACTGAATTACTTTCATCGGTAAACCGCTGATTTTCATTACATTAGTATGAACTAAAACATAGATATGCAAGATCATAGAAAATTCTGAGTACTATGACAATCTATTTAAAATATGGATTTCAACTATTTTTTTCCGGGAGTATATAAATCAAAAAATAGATTTTCAATGATAGTATTATAAAGAATATTGATATTTTCATGTGTATATTATTTCAGAAATCTTTATCTGATCTTGTGAATAAATATGAAATTGAATATTACGATATTTTTTTGTTTTTGATAGAAGAAGTCTAGAAAATTTCTACTAGAATTATGTCTAATAATAATAGTACGGAATTGCTATTGTTAAATATAAAGAAGGTTTGAAATAATGTTCTAGTTATTTTTTTATTTCTTAATACAATTCATAACTTACCAGATGCTAAACGACTTTCTGAATCTGAACCATATGAACTTCGACGAGACGAATTACCCTCATTAGGTAATTGTAGATCTATATTACGAGGTTGATTAGTATTACTTAATTTAACAAAAAAACAAAATTTTTTTAGGAAAAAAAACTAAATGAAAACTATCTTACATAGTAAAAATTGATGGATCAACTGAACTTTTCTTACTGGGATGTTCACATCTACCTTTTCCATTTACACATAAATGATTTAAACGAGATGGAGGTGGTGTATGAGATGCTATATATATAGAATTTGTTTTTCTTTGAATAAAATGATTATTCGAAAATATTGTTCTACTTACGATTATTCCGTCGTGTATGTGGAGATAATGGTACTGTCATTTGATTATGATTATTCATTGTAGTTCCAAAATCAGTTGAAACTGAAGAAGATACAGATGTTGATCTCACTGATTCAGTATTAGGTGAAATTGGAAGAACTTGAAAAACAAAATCAAGACAAATCAATTTATTAATAATGATTTTTTTCTTACCTGTATCTGACAAACGATGTTGAGGAGCTGTAGTTGTAATTGGTATTTCTGTATGCCAATAAAAACGTCCATTATCATTTGTACCACCATTAGAAAAATAATCTATGAGAAAAAAAAACAAACAACAATCGGTAAATTTTGAAGAAGAAATTATAAAGAATAAAATTAAATACCAAGACAATCTTTAAGTGCAGTAAGTGCACTATGAAAATCTTTTCGTTCAGTTTCTGTTGTTCCAGCATCATATAAAATTTGTTCATATGTTGGTATTTTGTTAGTTAGTAGATCATCAAAAGTAATTCGTTGTACAATATACTATAGAAAATAATAATACGATTGATAAAAAAAAGGAAATAACTCACTTCAATAGATTTCTTATTGAGATTAATAACAGATAAAAAACGATCTAGTTTAGAATATTCACTGTGAAAACCACCATTTTGTCCACTGATTCTTTGCATTTGTAATAACATTAATTGGCGAGCAAAAAATCCAATAACACGACTCTAGATTAGACAAAAAAAACCAGAATTATATAATTAAAATAAAATAAATCAAATCTTACTTCGTTATTACGCATTAATTCATATTTAAGTGAAAGATCAGACATTGTTTCACTATTAAATATTGTCAATTGATCAATAGCATGAGTAAGAGCATCATCAAGATAACGTAAATCTTGTGATACTGTACGACTATATTCTAAAGTCGTTGTAGGAGTGGAAGGTAAAGGTGATACATCATTGGCATTTTCATTGCCAGATGTCACATCTGAACTCATTGTTTGTTCTAGATGAAAATGAAAAAATAAGTCACATCAAAACAAACGTAAAACAAAATCAATTGCTAAAATTTGGACGACAACATGATGATGATGATGAGTAACAAACAAATATCAGATACATAGTAATCAAAAACATGAAAATGATTGAATAATGAAAAGAACTAATCAGAATTTTTCTTTAAAATGCAACCATTTATTAGCGAACTCTATTCACTAAATATACATGTCAAAAAATATATGACATTTGGATTTTAACTATTAAAATCTCAACTTGCATTTTTTTTCTTTCGAAAATCTTTATACATAATTATATCAATAACACTAAGAGTGTCGAGAGAATTTAATTTTTGAAAATTGTTCAAATAGATTTTACAAATCGATACTTCAGATCAGAGTCGATCTGCCAATGTTGAAAAATTTTCGTTCTTTCAATTAGTCTTTTGAGTCATCAATCTTGGCAACCTTGAGACATCCCTGACCTCAATTAGATCATCTGATCTGTGTATTTTTTTTTGTCGTTAACATCAAGATTATATCTATAGCTAGCAAACAGATACAATGGAATTAATTTCAAGAATGACATTTAAAAATTATGAATTAGAGAAAGATTTTAGAATAAATATTCAATACACTTAGATGTAATCTGGAGATATCAT
The DNA here is from genome assembly GCA_905250125.1 of Rotaria sordida. NCBI lineage: Eukaryota > Metazoa > Rotifera > Eurotatoria > Philodinida > Philodinidae > Rotaria > Rotaria sordida. Next base: position 102,393 of record CAJNOL010000320.1, read on the forward strand.
CAACACATTTTATCATTACTTGCCTGTCATCTATTTTCAATTGCAATTAATCTAGCTGAGGTCGAATAGTCTTTTTTTGTTCTACTTCAGAATTACTGAACATTGTTCCACTTTTCTTTTTTTTATCCTAAAATTGTAAACTATATATTTGTCTGTTAGATCCATTCAAAATGTCCTTTAACAAAAAAAAAAACAGGTTTTTTTCTTCTATATATCATCAATATGCAATTCATAAATGTTTAATCTACATTAAAATTTTTGCATTGTAAATTCCCACTGACACACGTAAGAATAAAGCACTTCTGTTTAATGAAGAGTTTTGAATGTCTATATTAAAGAACTTTTATTATATTCATATTAAAATGATTTTACTGGCTTGTTGAATTTTCTTTCAAGATTAAGACTTTATTCTATTTTTATCATAATATTGACATGAAAAAAATAGACAGACCAAAGAAATAAAAGGAGAAACTGTTTGGACGTTTACTTCAAATTGTTCAAAACAAATGATATATGTTATATGTTTAATTTACTTAGCTAGTATATGATTTTTCGGACAAGACTTTTTGATATTAATGAATGATGCTCAATATGGAAAGCACTAAACAATGGTGAATGACTATCAATTTTCATTTCAGCAATCTGCAGCTTAGAAGTAATAAGCTTTTTGTATGAAAGAAATCATTGCAGACAATATCTAAATCGAATCAATAAGAGGATGTTGCATAAGTTCTAAGCTCCCACGAAAATTGATTCGTATACATACACGAAATGCGATATCTAACTGAATGCATATATATGATGTTTGAGTATTCTCTTGTAAGAATAGAATATGCTCAATTCTTCGAAATCAACTGATGAAAATTTTTTTTTCAAAATAAACATTTATTTGAAACTTGTCATGAGTCATTAATCAGTCAAACAATATCCTGAACAAACAGTTCAAATTGAACTTAAAGTGTAGGAACACATCCTGTGTTTAATGAAAAAATTTCATTTTGCAAACAGTTTTTATATCTTTCCTTTATTTTAAACTGCTTATTGATTGATCATTTAAACCGTAGCTTATGAATAAATTATCTATCGAAAATATTTGAAGAAAAAAAATACGAGGATAGAATTAAAAACTAGATAAAACAAAGAATGGAAATAAATAACTTTCGATGATTGTGAAAGAATAATTGAAAAAAATTTTTTGAAAGACTTGGCGGAGTAATAATAAGTAATCGAAAACAATTATATGATAGTTAAACCGGCATTTTCTTTGTATAATCAACTGATTATTTGAATATATAGTATTTTATTAAAAAAAAAATCTTGTTGATCGATTTTGAAAAATTGAACATATTGCTATTCTTACAAGCGAAGACACCATTTAATATTTGAAACATCGACACACGTACTCAAACATCATATAGATATATTCATTTAGACATCACATTCTCTATTTGCATATTAATTAATTTCCGTTGAGATTTAGAACTTACGAAATACCTATTATTATTCAGTAGTGACTTACTATAATAACTACTTACTAAGACACTCTGGTGAAGATGTTTGAAAAAATGTGTTGTTGTTTTTTTTTATAGTTCTCATTGATCAACAAGTATTTATATATAAATAATTTGTTTTTGTTTGATATTCAGGAAATTGCATATTCATACTAAAAGTGTTCATAGTTCGTAATCTTTGATCTAAAAGCTAAAAGAAGCTATTTCGTACTTCCTAACTCTCGCATCATATTTATTTGTATTTTTCTTTGCATAGTTCATAATTTTATTTGAGAATTAATTGAGTAGCTGATGTTTTAGTGATGAATGTCAATGACTCTTTCAATTGTAAGTTAATATATAATAGAGTCAGTATAATATTTGTCGTACTTTTTTTTCTATAAATACTTGCTGTTAAATATTTTTTCTTGTCAATATTACAAATCCATTATGATAAGAAAAAAACAAAAGAAGAAAACAAAACAATATTGTTCCATTTAATAGTCTTATATAGAGAAGGATAGACTTGAAATAATTTCATCAACATTTTATTAATATACAAAATGTATGCCAATATAAAAGAATTTCACTTGAATAAGCTTTAAAACTTGTTGTTTTTTAAATTGATAAATTATATTATTATATAAAAGTGGTGAAATAACAACACATTGCTACTATCTTTTCAAACATGACATGACACATGATAAGTCTGTTACATTACGAAATGGGATGATAGCAGAAAATATTCAACCATGATTTAATAAACGACAAGCATTAAAAATTTATTTGTCTTGTTTCAACGCGTTCGATATTGTTTATTAGCTTGACATATGAATAAGGTATTGAACCTGACATTATATAAATCAAACAAAAAAAAAGAAATTAATCATTAATATATGAATTCATTATCGATTATCAATAATACAGCAGAGTCAGTTTGCACAATAGAAAAGAATTATTATCATCGTGATTTGATTGTCAACAACTTCTCATTCTGTATCCAGGGTTCCCGATTAGACGGAATAACCAGACAATGTCGTTGTGAAATGAATAGAGTTGAGTAAGGGACGGCTTAGTACCAGGTCATCTGTTGTTGGAGAGAACGATTACAATCGATTTCATTCTTTCGGTCACCGCTTCTAGCACTCCAGAAATAAAGGTACTTTCGGGCGAATTTTTCACCCGTCCAACCGCTAAAAATATCGACAACCTTGTTCTGTATCTTTCTTGATCATCAACTAATCAAGGTGAATTTTAGGATAAGAATATATAGAAAAAATAGTATGGAAAAACGAATGATATATATGTTTCAAGATTTTCGAAAAATTTTTGAAGTAAAAAATGTGAAAAAACCCTGTTCGGACAGTATTACATCATTGTTCTTTTTCTAATGTTTCTACTCTTCAATTTAACAATCATACCAATTTGTTCAGATTTAAATTCTGCACTCAACGGGATGAGAATAAACATGTCATAGACCAAGTCTCGCTTTTGAACACATCGTTTTCGAGAATACATCCCAAAATACCACTAGGTATCGGTTCAAAGCCTATTTCTTCTGAGTGACAATAGCAGAAACTTTGAAAATAATGTGGAAGTAGAAAGCACGAAATTCTCTATCTATTGATACTAAATACTTTATTTTTAACATTGCTTCTGGTGAACAAAGTCTTACTAGATGCCTGCAGATAATCTGAAATCGCAGGAAGACGATTGAGTAAATGTTCATCTTTTAAATTTAGTACTAACAAAAAAACAGAGACAATTGTTTTGTAGTGCATGAAATTCTTTATGGAGTCTCTAATGTGTTGGCAAGTATCCTATAAAGAAGAAAATATTTTGTTTCGTTTATTATGCACCATCCGTTACACACAAAAACTATCTTCGTCAATAGTTTTAATAGTAATGTTCTTTCTAATAGTTGCATAGGTTTTTGTCTATTGTAAGTGTGAGCGCTCTTCTTCTTCTCTTCACACACACCTTTCACTATTGGCGAAGGGAAAAAAACGGATCCATTTAATACTTTATTGCTTCACCTACAAAAAATTGACCATGCACCGCTCATGATTGTCTGCGAAAATGTTGTAAGTATGATATCCGAAAAAGTATACTATATCAGTATTTTATGATAATTATTGAAAATTTAAGATAAGATACAGGGTAAGTTTTAAATATCTTTACGATAAAAAAATTGAATATCTCCTCCTTTGGTTGGACCTATAGGGCTGTTTTCTTTTATGGCTGATAGAGGAGTCTTTGAAGTTTTTTTCCGTACAAACAACATTTACAAATATTGCTTTAAAGTAGCATCAGTGAGCTCAAAAATGAGATTTTATGTTTGGGATGTTGATGTTGGTTCAAAGAGATCCCTGTATACTACATTGATTCTTTGACAGATTTATATGATTGAGTATTTCGTTCTGCAATGTACGGATGCTACAGAACTGAGAAAAACTAAATCCACATTGCAGAACGAAATACCCAATCATATAAATCTGTCAGAGGACCAATGTAGCATACACGGATCTCTCTGGACCAACATCAACATCCTAAACATAAAATTTCATTTTTGAGCTCACTGATGCTACTTCAAAGCAATATTTGTAAATGTTGTTTGTACGGAAAAAAACTTCAAAGACTCCTCTATCAGCCATAAAAAAACAGCTCTATAGGTCCAACCAAAGGAGGAGATATTCAATTTTTTTATCGTAAAGATATTTAAAACTCACCCTGTATAATAAACTACTTGTTTAGTAAACAAACACTTAAAATTGCTGTCCATATATTGAGCTAAATTTCATACATGAATATTCTACAGTATCTATTAAATGAATTTTGAAATATCTGATTTTTCTTTACAAATTTGCAAACAAAATTTTATTTTTACATCGACAATTTTATTCCATCGAAGGGTTAAAAATGTGAACTAAACCCCCCGACACATTAGAAGACCCCCCACCCCTATAGTAGAGATGACCCTCTCTTGAATCAACAACCCAAAGGATAGATTAGAGGACCTGCTCACCTGCTTCTAAGGGGATCGTCAGAGGAGATGGGTGGGTCTTCTCATCTATCCTTCACTTCGTTGATTCAAGGGAGGGTCATCTCTGCCACAGGGGTGGGGGGTCTTCTAATGTGTCGGGGGGTTTATCTACAACAGAAAATTTCCAGGGAAAAGCACAGAACGCAAGAATAATTTATTAGGAGGAAAATCTCTCTCTATTCCCTATAATCATATTATCGAAACACATTTTGTCAACAGAATGTGCAATAGAAATTTCTCGATAATAACAATTATTGAAAGTCAATTTAAGTTTTTTTTGTTCGCATGACCTTTAAAAAAAATATTCTCATCATATTATTGAAAGACAACTCTTCAATACTATATAATGCATAGTGTATCATGTGGCACGTAAAAATAACTATCATGAAATTAAATAATCTAGATGAAAGTATGCAGAAAATTATATGATATGATGCTTCTTCCTTCCTTTCAGGACAAAAATAGTGTCTAATAAGTTATGATTCCTGTCGGTAATATTCTTTTTTTTCTTTCTCCTATATGTGTCTTCAATAAAAATTGGTTGATATTTACACATTGTAGATAATAGACATCGAGGTCTAGTCAACATTAGACCTTGAGCTTGCTACCTCCTATAGCCATAGCGATATAAATAATGTAGAATGTATTAGAAATTTGTTAAGTTATTTTTAGAAATCAGTCTGTTTGTTTGATAAGTAATGTTAAATAAAAAAAATATGATTTGAAGAAGATTTATAAATCGAATTCCTATAAATAAAATAAGAAAAAAAAAGGTACGTCAATATTTGTATAACAGCTTTCCATGTTGATCTATCATTTGCTTTAATCAACATAATAATTTTTTTTTCATCATTTACACGTAGTTTCTTGCAGTAATGGAAAAAAATTTCTTATGGGTTTTACATTACTTGTATCCGTATGGATATAAGAGGTAGAAAACTCTAACGTAAATTAGGTGTTCATACCTATATAGTATATATACACTATAAATATCAGTCTATTCCATAAGAAAAACATGTAGGAAAAGATATTATTTCAACGAATCAACACTCATTCGACATTTTTCATCCGAGTACAACATTCATCTTGCCTCACACAAATAATTCCGTAGAAATAATATTTTTATTTGTTCCATTGATGATTTCAAAATACTTGTTAACTATGATCAAATGGACTTTTTCAAATAAAATTTATTTCTTATTTTAATTGTTTTGTAAAAATTGTTTATGGAAAGCTTAATTTAAAATTAAATATTGGTCAATAAATCAGTAATTAAATATGAAGGATATACAATATAAAAGCAAACATTAAAAATATTACTCTGCATAGCTACAGAAAACAAAAAAATTCTTTTCAATAAGACTGGCATATTAGGTGTTTTTTGTTGATGACAATATTGAAATATTCGTATAGAAGAACTAATTTTTTAAAAAATTTCAATGAAACAAACAAACAAACAAACAGTCACTGATTAGATATAGCCATATTTGATCAGCATTTGGTATAGAGGGTGTCCAATAAGTCATGAAACAGACACATTAAAAATTGAACATCTCCATTATAGCTCGACCGAACGGGCTCATTTTTTTTTTACCAAGGATAGAAGCATGTTCATACTTCAAATTCATATGGACAAGATCAGTGAGAACCTTTGTTAAATAACACTATTGACCTCAACAAGAAAATTTTACTTGTTCACAGGAAGGAAAAAAAACGATAGATAGGATGGTGTAAAAATTCATTTTATCAGAAAAGAAAATGAAATATCTCCATTACGGCTCGAGTAAACGAGTTGATTTTCTTACCAAAGATAGAGGCATGTTCACACTCCAAAATCCGTATGGGCGCGATTAATGAGAACCTATCGTGAGTATATTGTTATCTTTTCCCATCTGTGAACAAGTAAAATATTCTTGTTGAGGTCAATAGTGGTATTTAACAAAGGTTCTCACTGATCTTGTCCATATGAATTTGGAGTGTGAACATGCTTATATTCTTGGTAAAAAAATGAACCCGTTTGGTCGAGCTATAATGAAGATATTCAATTTTTAGTGTGTCTATTTCATGACTTACTGGACATCCTATATACAAATTGAATTAAAAAAAGAAAAGAAACATTGTTTTTATTCATGATTAAAAATCCACAAATAAATCAAGTTCTTTATCGGATGCAAATGGTGCTGATTTCCAATCTTCTTGATATTGATCAAAACATGATGTATCACCTGGATGTTTTACAGAAGGTACAATAGGTGGTTTTGATTTTCGTGCATAAACATCATCCCATTTAATAGATGCAAATATTGGTTGTTCTTTTACTTCACGTGAACCATTGCGACCAGCACCAAGACGTTTATCTGGATTTTGTGTAAGCAATTTTTTAATAAATGCTTTTGTTGTTTCATCGATTGTACGTGGCCATGCTATTCGACCAGCTAAAACACGACCAGGAATTTCACTTTCATTTTGATTTGGATTAAATGGTGTTCCTAATAATTAATATTTTAATATTTTCTATATATATATATAATTATTTCATACCTCCAGCTAACATTTCAAATAATAATATTCCTAAACTCCACCAATCCGTACTTTTATTATGTCCTGTATTTTTAAATAATTCTGGACTTAGATAATCAGGTGTACCACATGTTGTAAATGTTTTATTTAGAATTTTTTTTGCAAAACCTTTTTTATTAAATAAAAAAAAAGACAGAAAGAAAATATTCATCTATATTCTATGATTTAATCTTCTTACCAAAATCCACAAGTTTAACATGACCTTCAGCATCAAGAAGAATATTTTCTGGTTTTAAATCACCTATTTAAATTGATTAGATAAAGAAACAAAAAAACAATAGAAAGATCATTTTTTCGAATTAATATTTTTAACCTACGATAAATAACTTGTAATGAATGTAAATATTCAAATGCAAGTGTTATTTCACATATATAAAATAATGATGTTTTTAAATCAAATGTACATCTTCGTCTCATATATGTAAATAATTCTCCACCAGGCATATAATCAAAAAGCATATAAAGAAATTGATCCGAATGATGTGTCCAGTGAAGTCGTACAATAAATGGATGTTTTATAGCTGATAAAATTTCTTTTTCACATTTAACATGTTCAGTCTAAATTTTTCAAATAAAGATGATAAATAAATTATGATTATTTCCTTTTTTTTTTATATTTATCAAATAAATTTTTTACTTGTCGAGATTGTACAACATGAGTAATAGAAAATATTTTTAATGCATGATAATTTGATGTTTCACGATCTCGTACAACAAGAACATGACCATAGGAACCTGTACCAACCTAGGAAAAATTAAATATTTGATTTTTATTTATTTGAGTTCATTTTTTTCTGATCCAAACCAGTTATTTAGACAAAATTAAAACTAAGAGGTATACTAAGAATATTCGATACTTTATCTTTGATCTCTTTTTAATGATTCTCCTAAACAATACAAAGGAAAGAAAAGAATTAAAACAATAATCATTATATGTGTCTAGACAAGTAATTATTTATTTCAAATAAAAATTTCCATAACATTAATTCTTTTCGAAAAATAATAAAAATCAAATTTTGATTAATAATTATGAATTAAGAAAATTAATTTAATTCGTGTAATAATTAATATAAAACTCTATTATATAGAAACAATTGATGGTTAAAAATAATCTTTAGCAAATTTTTTTTTTTCAATATCCTGTCTTTAATGACATATGTTGCAATGTCCTCCAGTTAGAAATAAGTCTAGAAGAAGAATTAATTTTCTTTTCTTTTTACATTCCTTACACATAATTATATTGAATTTCAAAAGAAAAAGAAAAAAAAACACGACGAAATTGCTTTGTTTTTTGTTTTTTTCTTATATTTCATATTTGAATAATGAATTCTATTAATAGTTATTGAATTGAACAGAAAGAATAATTTTACGAATCAAAAGGTACATTCATTGAACAAAGACGATTAAGCGAATGAGGAAGTAAATATTTAGTTTGCTTTTCATGTGATTTATTATATTCCATCCAAACATTTCAAGTATTTCATTCAAATCATTTACTTAAGGTCAATATGCTGCGAAAGAAAAAAAAATATCAAATTATTCTTGAGACTTTTTTTTTAACGTATATATATATATATATATATATCTTAAGAAAATAAAGATTATGAGATAAAATATAAGTTTTGTCTTGTTTTGTTTTTCTAAAAATCTTCTTACCGTTTTAAGTAGTTCTAAACGATCAAGTGCTTGTTGTCGCTCTTCACGTTCAACCAAATTCATATTACTTAATTTTTTTGCTACTAAAACCGTATCACTTTCAGAATGATTATTGTTAACTAACGGCGGTGATTCTGTTGTATGACTTGATGTGCTTATTGATGAAGGTCCATGATAATTTGATGATCTTGATGCTATCATTTTTCGACGAATAATTTAACTAAATATTGGAAACAAATAAATAAAAATAAAAACTTTTAGTAATGAATTAATTAATTTTTCTAGAGAAATTATTGATGTTGTTCTCTTTTTCTTACACTTATCTCAGGAAATTAAGAAGTTTTCTTATAAGCTTTATAGTTAACGACAACAGTAATGGAACCGAAATTCCTTCTCTTCCTTCCGTCACTGTTGTCGTTTGTGAAAGCTGTAATGTGTCGCAGTATTTCTGTTTGTGTATGTGTGTGTGACTATGAAAAAAAAACTTGTGCGTTTCTTCTATGACATTGCATGAGAAGCGAGAGAGATCATAACAAAGATAGATGATGTAGTGTAGAAAAAAAGAAATTTGAAAGAATTTATATTCAATAACGATGTCAATATGAATCATTTTTCATCTGATAGTCATTAATAATAATAATAATTATTATTATTCAAAGAATACCTTTTCTACTTTCTTTTCTCTTAAGTAGAATATTCCAAATTATTACTTTTGAAAATAAAAAAACATATTTTATCCTATATACTTAACTTATAAGGTCTTATTCAATTGTGTTTCTAAGTATTCTGTGATATAACACTTTCAAAAGAAAGACTAATTTTACATCTCATAGATAAAAAACATGCCAGTTAAAGTACATGAACTAATGATTTTAAATCTTTCTATATTCCTACTCATGTAGATCCAAGATTTCATTATTATCACGATATTTTTTTGACAAGAAGAACAATATATTTTTTTCCAGTATATATGTATGAAAAATCCAATCAATCTTGTTAGACATTAATGCCATAAGTTACCTGTTGTGTATGTTTCTATGTATATATGTGCGTGAAATGGCAGAAGACAATAATTTCTGTTACTCACGTATTGACTCAACGAAGAACAACATTGTGAGCATGTAGCCTGATGATTTCTTCTTTTTTTTTTTCTACTGTTTTTTTTTCATATACTGCTCACTTCGCTTTCTTCATGTCTTTAAATAAAGTCACTGTCTGTTAAGCGAGTAAAATAAAGAAAGAAGAATATGAATGATTAAAAAAAAAAGAGAATCTTCTTATTTATTTTCAACACTAAAATTTCATTCTAACTATTGATTTAATTGAAATTAGATACAAGGAAAAAATTAATTGAACAAAAATAACTATATTGAAAATTTTTATAAGTCTCTGCATAGAACATACAACAAAAACAAAAAAACCCTACATACAAGTAGTACACGAAAAAAAGTGACTATTATTGACATGACCGAATTCAAATTGTGTTTTTTTGTTTAGTTGAATAAATAATGAAAAATTTCAAAAAAAAATAAAAAAGTATTATAAAACGTTTGTAGACGATGATGATAAACAAAATAGAAAAGTAAATACATGTATTCGAGGCTTGTATAAGTACAAAAAATATTATCTTATAGCAAATATATATTTCTTTTTTTGTAATAATATTTATTTTTCACTGTAATATTTTCTTTTTTTTTTGTTAAAATGAACTAAAAGTTTAATGTTTCAAAAATATATTCGAATGAATGATTGACTAAAAGAAGACAAGAAAACAAAAGTAATAAAATATTGATGTGGATTTATTCAAACGAATTTCTCTTCATAATATATTCAACAATGATCATATAATTAATGAGATGAATTGATAATTTTTAATTCTTATTTTATTTACGTCGAAGAATTAAATGGAAAATTTTTTTTGATAAAATTTATCTTAGATTTTGTTATATGAAGTTGACAGTAGTTATTAAAAGAAAGAAAAGAAATTTTGATGGAAAGGTCTTTAACCCTTTACCCCCCCTTGGTCACTGGAATGACCATTTGTAGAACGATTGCAGAAAATAAAGGAAGCATAGAATTCAAAACCTCTAAGAGCACTATTTGTAGTAAACTTCATGAGCTATCGACTAGTAAAAAAAAAGATTTTTTTCGCTGTGCTAGTGCCGAGATATACAACTTATAAAATCGATGATTTTCAAAAAAAGTAAAAAATGGAATTTTCTTGGTAAAATTCTTTTTCTACCTCTAGGCAATATATATCTTGGCGACGTGTTGCGTGATTTACATCAAAGAAAGTGTCCACTAGTAGATTATATAAGTTTCAAAAATTTGAAAAGCATTAGGTAGGCAAGATGTGGTAAAGCATCGGATGGTCACTGAACGACTTCCAGAAAATCAACCCTTAGCTTTTGGCCGTCTATAATCCGGAAATAAAGTTTTGTTTAAACTACGTAAAATTATAGAGTGAACAATTCTCTACAAAATAAGACGTCCACGAGCTCTCTACGACGTTTTTTGGCCGAACACCGTCGGTATTATGGAAAGTTCACGAAATTTTTTCCAAATCGATCCCCCTACTCCCCCTCAACAAACTACCCTAAAACTCAAGTGTGCGTTTGATCGATCTGACCGTAATTTTAGCATATTGGAGGCACCAATACTCTATTCCAATGGCTGTTTCATCAATAGCTCTTCTAGAACCTCTATGGGGGGTAAACGGTTAAGTTAAATTTACTTATTCGGTTGTCTTTAACAAACTAAAAAACAAAGAGTAAACTCAATTGTATTTTATTCTAATGCTTTTATATATATATGTAGACATTTTGAAAACATTTATTTATAATATTTTGACACATTCGTCGCGATATAAATATTGGTTTTTCATAATTTGTGAAAAGTTACATTTCTTCATTCAAGATAATTGTAATACTTCAAAACAGTTTTTATCAACGTTTCTCTTATGAATATGAATTACGAACATTCCTTTATTAGTGGTAAAAGAACCAAACTTTTCCGTCAAAATATGGCAGAGATATCCAATTTTTTCTGCGGTAAAGGAAGTTTTGGGCCACTTTATAGTGGGTCCCACCAGTGGGACCCATCGCGTCGAATGTGTTAATGAAAAGCAATTATTTGAAATTGATAAAGTTTCTAACTTGATTATCAAAACTTCTCGATTAAATGTAGAACTGCTTACTTAATATCGATATCATTAATCCAATGACTTTTTTTTCTTTTATAGAATTAATTGAATAGAATATCTTTTTTTGATCTTAAACATATAAAACTAATTCTATCGTTTGAAAGATAAATTGATTATATTAATCCTTAAAAATAATGAAGCAAAAAATTTTTACTTAATTTTAATCATACATACTGTCTATTGTAAATAGAATATCAATCTTCAATATTTATTGAACTAAAATTTTGTTTTACTTGTTTTTTTCAAATTGTATGAATGACTAATATTTATACTCATTTATTATTGATGCTTAATATCTGATTCACTGTTTATGAAATAAAATATCATCGATTCAGATTCCTGAACAAGCAGTCAAACGAATCTTTATAAATTATTCTATAACTTATTTGATTGATGATTGTTATATACAGTATGATTTATTAATAAGGCTAGATCAAAAAGTACAAAGATTAATTCAACAACAATGTATACATATCACCATTGATTATGATCATATTATTCAATCTTCTCTTGTATTTGAAATATTATCTCAATTAGAAAAATAAGAAAGCCACTATTTTTATACGAAAAATTTCCACTGCAGCATTATTAAGTCTATATTTGATTCATACAGCTTTGTTTTTTTTTACAAAATACTTCGTCATTTGTTATTTTCTTTCTAGAAGATTTGACCGAATGATGACAATATCCTACAGTACTTATCGCATATAAAAAATTGATTATATTCGCATCAGAATATTTACTTTAATACTTAAAAACAAATCAACATATTTTCAAGAGAACAAATTCATGTTTTTTCATGCGTCAGTATGTTTTTTCCTTTCGTTTCTTATAATAAAATCAATAAAATGTCTCCTTCCTCTGCCCAACGAAGAGCAATACGATTATAATATCGCTTGATCTTTTTTATATGTATTACTTAAAAAAATATTTTTGCAAAATCATATCGTAATATATACAATTATTCCATTCTGAAGAGTATGATTACATACAATTAGCATAAGAGTAATAGACGTATATATATATATATACAGCTGACTGTCTATGTTTCTTCAATACTTCAGTAGTAAATCGGTAGTTATTATAGGATGCCATGTTTAAATGATTGTTCGCAAGTTGGTATATGTTCATTTAATGATACATGTATATGCTCACCATGTTATACTGGCAATAGTTGTGAGATAAATACTAATGTAATACAATTTTCATTGACATTTACAATGCAATGGGATATTCGACAAGCATCATTACATTCAAATTTTAATACACCAGGAATTATTTATACAACTATCATTGCTCTAATGTTATTCATGGCTGTTATAAATAACATAGTATGTTTACAAACTTTTCTTTTACAAGATATACGTTTAACTAATTGTGGTATGTTACAAATATTTTATTGCATATCAGGTTTAATTGCCATAGTTGGTATGCAATTGAGAATGTTAACTATGTTAATATTTGATGAATTAATACAAGCTTATCCTTATCGATATGCAGCATGTAATATAATTCCTGTTATTGTTATACTAATGGGTACTGTCTGTATGTGGTTGAGCTCAATATTAATAATAGAGTTTGTTCTTTTGGAATGTTTTAATTTAAGTTTATATCGATCTCGACGGTTTTCTGTTATATCATCAATCATTTGTCTTTTATTAACAATTGGTACACATATGCATGAAATAATTGCCCGACATCCATTACCTGATCCAATGCATCCTGATTCATATTCATGTACATTTGCTTATCCATTACCATTAGATATAATTGATAAAATTCTTCGTGTATGTCATATTATTATTCCACTTGGAATACAGTTTATTGGTAGTATTTGTATACTTATTAGTATAACACGACGTACTTTACTTGTTCGTGATCGTTATGATTATTGTCAAGTATTTATAAGTGAATTTATAAAACGTAAACATTTCTTTGTTCCACAATTATTTATTATTTTATCAAATCTTCCTCATTTAATTCTTCATTTAAAAGATCCATGTGAAGATGCTCCAGATATACCACTTTTACGAATACATGTTGCTTTTAATATTCTTGTTTATTTACCACCATCAATGACATTTTTTATCTATATATTTCCATCAAAAAGTTATATGCATAAATTTGAGAAAACATTTTTGGGACGTTTGTTTAAACGAATATTTCAAAGAAATAAAGAGAAAAAACCATATGAATGGAATCAATTAATAATGATATATCGTACGAAATTTATTACATTAGTATCCCACACAAAACAAACAATAAAAACTAATATTTTATGTTAATACAAAAACAAAAAAAAATTTTTGTTTTCTCGAAATGTTAGCAGAAATGTAGAAATCATTTTTATCGTGAGTGATGGGATATCACTAAGAGGTTGTGTCTGTTTTTTTTCAATTCTTTTTTTTTTTCAACATGTTAACATGGAAAAAAGAAATATTTAATATAAAATGAATAAAATCTTGTCACTGTTTATAAATATTATGAAAAATTCTTCAACCGACTATTATATAAGGACTATAAGAAAGTTTTTCTTTTTCTTTTTCTTTTAAAGAATTTAATCCGATAGAAGAAGATCCAAAGAATGATCAGATTATACCTAAAGTCTGGAATCTTTAATAATTGATAATGATTAATTCAAAAAAGAAAATTTTTCAAATGTTTCATTTTACTAACGATTATAATTAATAACAAAAGAATCCATCTAATTTTCTTTTTCCGTTTTTCACCTACTACTTATCATTATTATTTTCTCTTCATTTTATCTATAAAATGCAAAGAATAATATAGAGAAAAAAAAAAGTTCATGGTAACAAGATTTCTTTTTTATTATTTTTATTGCATGTTATAATTTTTCTTAATCATCTTGAACAGTTACTTTTATTTAAAGTACTATTATTTTTGACAGATCATCATAATCTATTCATAGAAAATTGTAGCAAATTGATTCAGTATATAACTTGTTAGGAAAGATAAAAATTGAAAAACTGCGCATTATTATTAGAAACACCGAAAGCGATGCGAACATCACATAAAATTTTTGATTATGCATTGTATTCTATTTTTCTTTCTTTTTTTTCTTCTTCCTCTTCTTCTCACATTTGTAAGAGTTTCCAGTCTTAAGACAACAAGACATTCGTCGTTGTTTTGATGCACAATTATATATGAAAGAGACGATAATACAATATATAATGATGTATATAGATATAAAATGTTCTTACTTCCCTATCTGACAGCAATAATAATATAGACGTAACACTACAAAAATATTCTTTTACATATTTTTCAGATGTTCTGTCTCCAACGTCATGTCCCGTAGAGTGCACACGATGAATGCTAATATGGTTTCTTGTTTTCTTTTCATCCAAGTATTCTTTTTTTTTCTGCTATTGATATAAAAGATCGTATTCAACATTCTTCATCATTTATAAATATTAGACGTGTAACAAAAAAAAAATAACATGTTTTCACATAGAGATACATCTTTAAAACCACCAAATACTCATAACTATTCTACTAATTCTTACAATCAACGTTTATTACCTACAAATCCTTCATACGATTCTCATTACAGTTCAGCACCAAATGTTGCTTTTTATTTTGATAACCAGGTAAATATAAAATCAAACTATTTGCATTTAAAGTCGTCAAAGAAGAATATTTATATCTTTTTTGTTTTGTTTTTTATTATATCGTGCGTAAAACAGGAAGGAAAAAGGATGATAGTTGAGAAGAATAATAAACACAGACAATTGTTATTCAAAAAGAATGACAAAACATCATGTTTCTTTTTTCAGAACTAATAGATCTATTAGAAGATAATAATTATTCAAGATTGTAAAAATATATTTGTATGCACTTGAAAAAATTTTCATTTACTTGAGTTCACTGATATTCATTTTATGTTTATTGATTATAATTAAATTCAATTAAAAATTGAAATTCATCTATTTATTTTAACAATCAAAACAAGAATAGAATATATCATCTAAATAAAACCAAGCTATTTAAATATGTTTATTATATATCATAAGAAAATAATCAATGAATCGATACTATAAAAATAAAAAAGATAAAATTAAGCTGTTCTTTTTTGTTGTTTTCTTCTTATAATTTAATCAACGTAGCTATTATTTGTTATTTCATAACCATTTGATGTTTTGAACGAATAACCAGAAATTATTACTTGCTATATACAAAAAAAAAACAACATTATTCTTTAGTTAAGTGCTTTTATATATGATATTTGAATGGCATGAATAGTAAATAAATCAAAAAAAAAGTAGAACAATCAAGATATTTTAGTTTTAAATAACTCAAAACAAAATTTGCAATCAATTAGATTCAATATATTTTAGTCTAGATTATAAATTTGAATATAAGAACAGTAGACAAATTGTTCCTATAATCTCCATATATAATTGCCACAATTAATTCATGTGCAATCAACAGAAGAACAAAAGCCGATTTATTTTACCGATTCGAAAAATTTTAACTTTAGATTTATAGATGTGTATAGAAGTTTCTTTCAATCTCATGAAAGAAACTTTGTTTTTTCTTTAGTGATTAATAGTCTAGTTGTAAGAACAATAGAATAAGAAGTTCATAAGAAACATACATTTATGCATGAATGATGATGTATTTTTTTTCTATAGTTTATTACTAATTGTAATAATTCATCAATATGATCTACATCAGAATTTTTACAAAATATTAAAAAAAAAAAAGAAAAAAAGAAAAAAAAAACATCTAAGAATGTCTAAAAATGTGTTGTAATACTAAGAGAAATAGTAATTACAGAGAATCTTTAATGACGAATGAAGAAAAAAAGAAAATATAGACGTCATGTCAAGATCAAAATATATCCGCCTCCATAAAATTGACACTTATGAATATATATGCATCGTTCAATTTGCTTTAACTGATTACTATTACTACAAGTGAGATTGTGTGAAACATGTTGGAAAAAAAAAAGAATTATCTATTCGACAGAGCAAAAGAGAAAAAGAGCTATGAGGGAAAAAAATGGAAAAAGAATATGATTAGGTCTCTTTTTCCCTTACTCTAGTGTGTTCTCCTCTTACATGAAATTTTCTTTCATATAACTAGAATAAAAAATGGCAACACGGGACAAACAAAAAAAAAGAAAATTCATAAATGCATAGAACAGGATATTATAAATGAGGTTTTTTTCTTTGATTTGACAACTTTGTTTCTCAACACGCACATCGATTCATTTTGTCAATACGAACTATAATAATAACAACAATAGTTTATAAAACAAAAACAAAAACGAGTGAAAATGGATCAACGAAGACTATCTGTCTGTGCTAATTTTGTAGGCTATACAGATGCCATGGGATATACTAATCAGTCTAATGTAAGTGTGAAATTTAATCAATTTATATATATATATATTAAAAAACATGATGCGACCAAAGCAATAGTTTACTAGATAACATAGAAAGTAGAAATTGTGACAAGTAACAGATGACATTTTAGTTGTCTCACCTGAATAAACCTCGTATAATTTTTGTAAACAATTGTTTTCGTTACCCAAATTAAAAACAAAGCAGATCATTGTTTATTCTCGAGAAATTTTAACAAATTCATAGTGTCAGAACATACATGACGAAAATCTTAATCATCGTATAAATTTCCTTTTTTTCAATATTATTAAAAAACTCAAATAAATTGTAATTAATATATTCAATATTTTTGGTTCTTAATATTATAAATACATCCTTGCATGTCACAAAAAAAAAATAAAAAGAAAATAAAAATGCGGAAGAATTTACTCGACTATGAATAACATTCCGATGAAATATAAATCAAGTTATTTGTTTTCCGTTTGAAGCTATTTCTCTATGAATCGGAAATTAATAAAAATTAAATTGAATAATAAAAAAAAAACCGAAATTAATCTTCGATATTCTATCTCAAGAGAATATTATTTCAATATATTTATTCATAAAAAAAAAGAGAATACAAAAACGTCATTGCATATAATAAATTTGACATCTCATATAAATTATTTAGACTGAACAACGACGTCTTTCTGATGGTCCATCACTTCGATTAGCAAATCATAATTTATATCATCCGAGTGAATTATCTAATGGTGAATCATATATGTTAAAACAAAAAAATTCATCACTTAACATGCTTTTGGATTCAACAAGTTCAATGATGCGTACAGCTTCAACAACATTTCATTGTCTTATTGGATCAGCACGTCGTGCATCATATTGTGGTCAACCTGATCCAACTATACAGTTATCACCACATGGTAATAGTGGTTCACTTTATTTACTTCCAACAACAGCTAATTCAAATGAATCATCATTATCAAATGCATCACATGAAGATCAAAGACGTACAGTGACTATATATGATGGTCGAATTCCAGCTACACCAACACAACCAACAATTCCATTTGAACTTATGACACCAATTGATCTTATAACTCAAACAATAGAAGATCCAGTTGAATCATTTGTTCAAATTGTACTTGAAGAACCTGATGATCGACCACCAATAATACATTCGATGTCATCATCATCGTCATCACCTCGAAATTCATCATCATCTCGACGTCGACATCGTAGTAATTCACCAAGATCATCAGCATCATCGTCAGAAAAAAAAATAACTGATACAAAATCCTTACCAACTACAGAAATATTTAATTCATCAGAAACTTATTATCAACCACCTGATATTTTTGAACCAATGGATTTTTCATTTCTTGAACCTGTACTTCGAGGTGAAAGTGCTGCACCACCACCATCAAAACATACTCAAAAATTACAACAAATTTCATCTCCAAATAGTTCAATAAGTGAAGATTCACCTATTGATATTCGTTCTCCATCACGTACAATAACTATTGTTACAGATGGTTTAACATTACCAGAATTATTCGCTGATAGTAATAATGATAATAATTTAACAACTAATTCAATTATATCATCTTCTCGTTTAAAAGTACCATCATCAATTGATTAAAAATTATATATTGTTTTTCTTTTCGTTTTATTCATATTGTTATAAAATATTTATTTTTAAATAAGAAAGAAAAAAACAGATGATAATTTTGTTATGCCTTTTTTTGTTTGTAAAAGATTTGCTTTGCAATTCTATACGAAAGAATAAGTTTTATTCGAAAACTACTGATCTCTTCATATCTTTGAACAACAGCATAATTAAAAATTACTATTATATACAACTTTCAAATCCTTCACTTGCTTCGATGTTTTCCAAAAATATCTAATTCCTGAATTAATTTTTGACGTGATACGTTCTTCAATCAAGTAATCAACTAAATCGACCTCAATATATGGGTTGAAATGTGCTAATTTATCTCTTGTGACACGAGCACATCATACTGCTATATAAAGATGAAGAAATTAATAGTTTTTGAGTCAAACTTAACGTTTTGTGCAGAATTAAATGGTGAATCTTTGAATAAAAAGGTAAAGCATAAACTATAAAAAACGACTGAGATATCTATTAAATACTGAGATCGCAATTTATTCTAGGTCATCCGTTAGAACAAATAATTTTGAAATCAATGCAATATATAATGATTCTTTAGGTTTATTGGCTTGTTTTTTTTTTCTTCAGAGAAGTAATCAATTCGACCTTTTGAAAAGTATCATTTATATCAAAATATTTTGTAAAAGAAAATGCTACATCATATCTTTTGTATAAAAACATGCGTTGAATGTTATATTATCATGACCTATGGGTTGTAAAAGATTATGCGAAAATCATTGAGAGATGCAACAACATATCGATTTAGAAATAAACAAAACGACAATTGATCGCATGTTTGACGAAAGTCTAGTTTCTATTTCACTTCCCACAAACCTCAATATGTAGATATATGATTCAATCACATACAAAATCACGCGAGGATGATGAAAGTGTCATCCAAAAAATGAAGATCTACCCTATGATGAAATGGACTCGTAGATGAATATTGATTGTTGCATAGCAAAAATCGCAATAAACAGAAGCTACAAAATAAGAAAAAAATTATCGAAAATTATGAAAACTATTTAAAGCAATTACATGTAAGGCTTCATGCCCAATTAAAAGAACTCACTAAACATTCGTATTTATACTCATATCTAATTTTTGTTGTCGTTGAATAGATTGCTAGTTATTTTCTGAACCCCTCTGAATTATTTCTCCATAATGCTAAGAAAATTTTTTTTACTGATTTTGTTTTTCAGCATTGTGACTAATAGTCATAGCGACTAATTAACGCCATCTAATTGTCATAGACTCTTAAAAATAAATTGTCCTTATGTTCATTTAGTCTAATAATAGTTTCATTGTCTCTATCATCAATAACTTCTTATAATCGTTTGTTTATAGATGATGTTTTTTTTGTTAAAGATAGAAATGGACAAGATGGTTCTACTCATGTCTACGATCATCGCTCTGTAGTGATAGAACTGTAAGATAAACAGAATTTTGCATCGTATTTGTACAATACTGATAAAAAAATATACGATGGACGTATTTTTAATTTTTTTTTCTACGATACAAGGTATTTAATTCAAATTCAAATAGTGGTTTGCATAGCCAATGAAGTTTTCTATCAAATACTTCCCTTAAAAAATTATAAGCATCACGAAATACAAAAAAAAATGCGTTTTTTAGCAATGCTATGATAAATTTTGCTTTGCAATGTTTATAACTTTTTAAGAGAAGTTCGTAGAAAATGTAGCAATCCCTCATTTGATTCAGGATTTTGTGCTCTTTATTATGGTACTCTTAAAAAGTAATTTTTAGAAAGTCTTTTGGAATCTAAAAACCAGCGTGTTTAATTTTTCAGAAACCTTTCTCACATCGTCCATCAATAAAATTTCGTTATAGGATGTAATTGATAGAATACTTCATTGGCTATGCAAACTACTATTTAGATTTAAGTTCAATACTTAGTATCGTAGAAAAAAATATGTTGGTCTTACATTTCTGACCAGTTAACTATTGTCAAATATTATGATAAAAGTTCAATATTGAAAATTCTTTCGAATTAAACTATTTAATTTTTCGAATGTATGTTTTGAAGAATTGTTTTATATTTGAGCAAGATTTTATTAATATGAAAAAAAGTCAATGTTACATGAAATTAAATCCTTAGTCTTCATCAATTTTATAGATTATTATTATTCACATATCTAGTTGATTACGATACTAATTGCACGTATAAGTTATAATTTAAAATATTTTTTCAGCGTCAATCAAAGAAAAAAAAAACTTATCAAATATTTATAAAATAATTATATGCGTCTAGGTTTCTATCGACTATTTTTATCTTCTCATGATTTTCTTTTAGATCAACAAAACGGAAAAAGAAAGGAGTCATAGAAAAATTTTTAGCCGTCTATGACTACATATATTTACGGACTTTCACTCGATAGTTCAACAATAATTACCATGCTATATTAGACACAACGACAAAAAATCTTCCCTAGTAAAATTAATATGACTCGATATCTAAATGTTCCATACAAAAAAACCAGCATATGCAAGTAAACACACAATAAGATATTCGATTTCTAATAACTCTATAGAAAAACTTTCCATGAAATCAAGGATTCCTTTTTTTTTTTGTTTTTTTTCATCATGAAATACAATACAAAATTATCTTTGTTTAAGAAAAACTTGTTAAAATTTTTCTCAAAATTTTTATTCACAAAAAAAAAAACGAAAAACTACAAAGAAAAGAAAAAGTGAATGCATGTCATCATTCATACAGTTATTTTGTACATTCATCATCTTCATCAATTCCACAACTAGAAATGAAAAACACACTACAATGAAAAATGTTTTACAAATATTGTAACTATGAGACAAAAAGTACGCGCACATAGTACAAGACTAAACTATAGAAATAATATAAAGTGATTAAAAATGATTTAGCTGTTACAAAAGAAAAAAAACACAGATACGTCACAAAAAAAAAAGAAAAGAAAATCCTTAAAAATGAAAACAAAACAAAAACAAAAGAGACACTAAAATGAATTAAAATTAAATTTTTTCAACAAGATCATCAAGATCATCCCAGCTTTCTTGACTTGGTGCATTTCCAATTGAATTTGTACCATCTTCAATCATAACTAATTGTTCCATAGCATCTAACATACTGCCATTTTCTGTTTGAACATCAACTAAACATTGACTTTCAGTCGTTGTTGTTGTTGTTGTCTGTGTATCACCTGTTATAGTTGTAACTTGTTCTTGTGTAACATTTTTATTTATTTGTGTTTGATGATTATTTGTTGTAATTGTAATTGTTTTTTCTTGTTGAATGGTTGTTGTTTGATTAGCTGCCATTTGTTTATCTTTTCGAATCATAGCCGATGCTGTTGCTGCTGTTGATTTAGCTTTTGTATCAACAACAGGATCATCTTCAAAATCTGATCTTAACCATTCAATCATATCTGTAAATAAGCAAACACCATTTTGTGTTGGTTTTATTTGTAACATTGACATTTCATATGGATCATTTAAATCATTATCATCAATAAAATCTTCCTCTTTATTATTATTATAATCTAAGAAATTTGATGCATATTGTTGTTGATGAATTTTATAATGATTACGTAAACGTATTGCTGATGGTATATATTGTTTACAAATTGAACATATACGTGAAGATAATTTTATTTGTAATGATGGACAACATGCATCAAATGGTAATAAATCATTATGTGTACGATTAATAACAATACCATGAAATTGTATACGTTGAAAAAGATTACCATAAAATGGTGATACAGGATTTATTATTGCCGATGATGATTCAATTTCAGCCATTTTAACACCACGTGATGAACGATTAAATGGTACTGGTGGTGGAAGAAAACGATGTGGAAATACTTGAATATAATTTGAACGCCATGGTGTACAACATGATGGATTATTACAACGAATTATTTGAATTGTATATTGAGTGTGAAGAACATGTGTTGCACACCAATATCTTAAATGAAAATAATTAGTAGTCTAATAATCTTATCTCGACTATCAAGTTTATTTTGACCGAGATCAATAGTTTTTCATTGAGAATGATATCTTTTATGATTGTGTAAAATTTGCATAGAATATCTTATAGATATGAGTAAGATGGACCCGATTACAGTTCTGTTGGGATTGGGACCAAAACTAACTGGTACGGGCTCATGTCTACTCTAAATATGTTCAAAATTTCTTACTCATCAATGTCACATTCAGTCTTGATTTCTGTTGTTGGAATCGTTGGAGTTGTACGTGTTTGAGTAACACGTTGATCAAGTGGTGCTTCTTCATCTTCTTCAGAACAAATTCTATAAAAAAAACCATACGACAATTTCAAATATTTGAATTGAACTTTTTTTGTTAAAATAACATACCGATCAATGATACTATCCAAAGTTAATGTACTATCAACCATTTTAAGTTGTTCATCAATTAATGGTGGTGGATTAATATATTCAGCAACAACAGGATATTCATCAAGTACATTCATACTCCAAACTTCAGCCAAAACATCAGCAGTCATTTTAAAATTTTGTTTTTCTAATTCGGCATGTTCAGTTGAACCTGCATCATTTAAATGTGTACCAAAATGATCATGTGGAAGAATAAGACCAGCTAAATCATGTGACATAGGTGATAAACGTCGTTCAACAATATTAAATAAAGCTTGACCTGGTGCTTGATTTATAATAAAAAGTCCATCTAAATTATATTTTTTAAATTTATCAATAGCTGTTGAAAGTGTTTTAGGATAACGTGTATTATTTTCTAAACCATTACTATCAACATTAATAACAACAATAGGTTTAACTCGACCAAGATGATCACGTGCAACTTTTTCAAATTCTTTTAATTGAACTAAACGATCAAAATCAATAGCATGAGTTTCATGTGTTAATCGATCATGCTTAGCTGATCGAATTGAAACATATGTTGGACCAGCATTACCAATTAAACCTGTATCATCAATAATTGATGCACCATAAATACTAAAAGACAATAAGATTTGCAAAAATAAAAATAAAACATTATTTAAAAAAATATTGATTTACCATGGTGTAAATTGATGTTTAGCAACTGGAGCCGTTTCTGGTTCAATTAAACTTTGTTCATAATCCAAATGCATAATAAGTGGTGCTTGACCTTTAGCTGAAGGTCGACCAATACTAACTTTAGCCTTTGTATCTTGTGTTAAATAAAAGACACAATCATTACCAAATATTCCTGCTAAATCTTTAATATGTCTTAATGCAGCAGCAGTAAAATGCGAATCTAAATACAGAAAAAAAAATGTTTTATTTTTAATAAAAATTATTTACGAGATAATCGTCTCTTTTGGACTACTTCTACAAAAAAAAAATTTTTAAAGGTAGATCGTCAAGATTTTCCGAATAGATCTTGAAAAATCATCGAATCTTCTTACGATCTCAGTCTTACTTTGTTTGATCCAGCTGAAACTTTTTTCTGGAGACAATGTTTCACAAGAGAAGTCCTCCGACTGTTCAATAGAAGGCTATTTGCATTTTGTAGATCTCAATGAACACCTTGAAAAGAGTTCGTGCTCTTAGCGTATTGTTACTAAGATGTTGCACCTTTATGTGGTTCTCCTCAAGAACATCAGAAAAAATTATTTTCGAATTTCGACTTGAAACTTTGGATAAAGAAAGGTGTCCATAAGAATAATTTTTTGTTAATGTTTCAGGTCTTCTCACTATTTCTATCCTAAGATATGACTATGATGATAGTATGTCTTTTACATTACACATATAAACTGACAGATTTGATGTTCTTACTTCAGAATAGCGGCAAATCAAAAAAACGGGAACTATTCTCGTTAAAGCCTGTTTCTATGCTAAGTTTCAAGTCCAAATTCGAAAACTATTTTCTCTGTGTTCGTGAGAAGGACTACATAAAATTCCAGTATCTCCGTAGCAATAAGCTAATAGCATGAATTCTTTTCAGCATATTCATAGTGCATTGAGATCTACAAAATACACATAGCCTTCCATTGAACCGTCGGAAGACTTTCTTCGTGAGACTTTATTCCAGAAAAAGTTTCGATCTGATCGGATAAAGTAAAACTGGGGTCATAAATAGGTCCAATAATCTTTGAAGATCCCTTCAAAATTCCCTGTAGACTTGCTGTTAAAATTTTTTCCTTCAACATAGATTTCATCATTTTTGATAATCTAATCAGGATAGAAATGTAAACCCAATCCTCGAGAACTAGATAGCAGCGCTGTTACTAAAATCAAAAGTAGTCAAAAAGAGAGGAGGAGGTGACATCCTTAGAAAAAAAAATGAACCTTCATGCTTTGGTGGTTCTTGAATTCCTTGTAATTTTCGAAGACGAACAGGTACAGTTACGACATGTTTTTTTCCATCATGAGATAAAGCACGATTAGGCATAAGACTAAAATAGAAAAATTACATTTTTTCAAAAATATTTTAATTTGTTTTTTTTTAATTTATTTACCGATAATAAAGTGAAGATTTTCGAATTTCATATCCACGTTCTTTAATTTTATCTTTTAAATCATCTAATGATACACATGCTTTGCCTTTATTATCAGATGCACCACCAACACGTGCAATTTCAGCAATAATTTGTAAAAGATCTGGACAATCTTCATCAATTTGCATACCTCTATTTGATGGTCGGAAAATTTTCGATAATTCAGCAGCAACTTCAGGATTAGATGCACATAATTGTTCAACACGACGTTTTTTTCTTTCACGATAACGTGTTGATGCACGTTGTTTTGATTGAAGACGTTTAAGATCTGTTGTACGTTGTTTTTTTTGTTCAATTAATTTTTTTAATGTTTTTTGATTTTCTGGTGTTAATAAACCCATACTTTTAACTTGAATTAAATTAGCAATACGTTCAGATATTTCTTTAAGATCTTTTAATACAGATTCTTGTGCTGGTGTTTTAATTTTGTCAATTTCAGCTTTTGTTGCTTTAGCTTGTGCTTGTGCTTTTTTCTTAGCAGCTTTTTCATTTGAACGTGCAATCCATGGTTTTTCTTTAGCTAATGTTTCAGCATCCATATCATCAGTTGATGTATTCTTACGTTTAGAAAATGTTGGTGTTTCAGATTCGACAACATTTGGATCATAATTTGGATCATCATCTTCTGATGAAAGTGTACGTTTACGTGTTGTTTTTTTTGTTGAACCTTTTTTTCCATTTGTTGTTGGTGTTGATTGTTTTGTTTCAACTGTTGTTGCGCCGGATTTATTCCATGTATTAAGATATTCAGTGATTTTTTTTCGTACTAATTCTTCATCTTTTTTTATTTGATTCCATTCTGTTTGTGCACTATGATGTGAGGTCTTCATTAAAAAAAAAATATATATATATATGTATTTTTTTCTTTAATAAATTTTAATTTTAATACTTACACATCGTGTCATTTCAGGATGACCTTTCATGTAAGCATCGACAAATTCTCGATATAAACAATATCGAGGACTTTTATGAGCCATAGTTTTGTATTCTTAAGAAATCTAACTAAGTTGATGTGATACAAATAATGTATGAGATGGAGGGGGTACCTAAACGACAACGATGACCGATCCTATAAAGAAGTAGATAGTCGACTGAACGCGAGGCAAATGAACAGAAGAAAAAAATACGAGAGAAGAGTTATAACGAACACAAGCACAGAATTTTAATGATCACCAGTATAAGCAAGAAAAAATATAGAGAAAGACGACGTGACCGTAAGATGACCCCTTCGATAGAAGCACATATGAACTGGACGTGATCAACGTGCATATCTATTGGTGCAAAGAAATTTCGTAGTGTAGAATAGAAGGAAAAAAAGGACATGACTACAATCATATATACATATATATGACCTCCGTAGTGGCAACAGCATAGTCCTTTACAATCGAAGGTTATGTCTGTTGCATATCATATACTGAAGTCAACGAAAAAAAAAAATTATTTTATTCTTGTTTTTAAACATCAATATAATTATATGTCACATAAATTCAAATGAATTTGAATATTTAATAATAAATATCATGATTTTTGTGGTAGAACATAAACAAAAATATTCATTAGAGTAAATTTTGTCCATATTACAAGAGTCAATTTAATAATGAATATGAATTATGTGTTGACTATGTGCAACTACAAGGTTCTATTACTATGCATAGTAGGATTATAAACATATGATCAATTTGATTATGATGACATAATAGAATAGATTTTGATTATCTATATTCTAATATGAATTCTAGGCAATTTGTTCTATGAGTTAAACTAATGAATTACAACATTCTAAAAACAAATCTTACGATTATATAGCTTTTGAGTATCAAGAAATCTTTACTGAGAAGTTGTTCTAAAGAATCTCTATTTGATGGTGTATTTTTTTTAAATACAAGTATTATATTGAATTATTCTACATTATCGATTTTTTAACGAAGCCAATGATCCACATCGATCTTGTTCCTATATTAAAAACGAAATCATACAAAAATGAATACATTCTAAATTTAGAATATTTGTTTTTATCTTCAAGACATAAGATAACGACTGTTTCTCTCATCTTCTTTTTCAACTTCTTTACAAGATGCATCGAACACTCGAGAGTCTCTGCAGTCATTTTAAAAAAAGGTCAACAATGTTCAGAAATATTCGAACTCGGACTTAGCGGCAAAAAAAGAGTAAAATGCAATGATATATCTTATCTAAAAGAGTGATTCGTGTCTTGGATACTACAGATCAGTATTGGTTGAAAAAATCGATTGAATGTTGTGAATAGATAATTTTTGAACAATTTCGATAAATTGGATTACTATTAACAGTTATTTTGTACTGCACATGATCGACATAATAAGTAAATCGTTCGGAAACTTTTGAAAGATTTATTCAATGTGTTTCTGCTTAAGATAAAAAATTTATTAAATATGATACTAAATTAGGACATCTAATAAAATCCAGATACAAATAATCATAATAGTCGAAACGTAGTCAAATGAATTAGTAAATGACCCTACTTCATTCAGGACAAAGTTATCACATACATATAAATCGAGTACCATATCTACTTTAATAGAAACTACCGACATTAAAAGTAGATATGCACTAGTCCCACTTAGAATAGTATCCGATTGGACGAGTATTATTGATTTGAACCCTCAGTAAAACTGAGAAGAAGTCGCATTGATGTGCAGTCGATTTGACATCCGGATGTGCTGTTACTCAATCAAACTGGTGAATACCTAATTAAAAATTCGCCAATTTTTCTTTCTAGTGATATATTATTTTATATGAAGTTGAAAAAAATAAGACAACAATCTGAATTTAGGAATCAAAATGTTTTATCAACTAAACAATTGTATATGAGTGAAGAACACAACTATTGTATCAGTCGAGAGGAAAAAATCGACAAAAAAATAAACTTAATGATAACAGAAAACTAAGTGTTGTAGTTAATAGAGCTATGTAGTGTGTGTACAAAAAAAGACTTTCTCAACACTTTCCTATGTCAACGTTTGAATCGACATTAGAGCCCATTGAGTTGGTTCCAGATCCGGCGGGTCCGAGTCCGAATATTTTATTCCTGATCCACTCTAGTCGTCTGAGAAATGTGTAGAGTGCGCTAGTCATCGCATATAAAAATCCAGAAAACAAACCATCTAGTATCTTCGGGGAGACTATCTAATTTTGATTAGAGAATTTCATATAGAGTATCAAAGTATGATTCGACTTGGTCCGGATCAGAAAAATTTCAATCGGCCAATTCCAGATCCCATAAATGTACAATAAATCGGATCTCGGTTCAAAAATTTTGAAATTAACCAACTCTAATCGGTAACCATATCGTTTATTTTGTTGAAATTCATAATAAACTTTGGCGATTATCGATGATAACGATTGATAAGTGCATTCTTTTATTGAAAGTCTTGTTAAGTTAGTGCTAGATACATTTTTCAGATTTAATAGAGGTACGAAAATAATGATATTGTGAATTAAAGTGTGGGTGTGTGTGAAGAAGAGACTCGCATTCTCGTGCTCACCCCACACCCGTTTCTGAAGTTTTTGATTGTGTTAGTTTTTACTTTAAACTTGACGAATAATTAAAAAAAGATGAGGTTTTATCCCCGGCTTTTTAATCTAAAAAAAAACAGTTAATAATAAGCTACCCGCAACGAGAAGATCACGACTGTGCAGTTTTTGCCATTCGTAAGAGTATAAGAGGTAGTATAATTTGACTGAAAGAGTATCCTTACTTGCCACAGAAACTTTCTTAATCAAAAAGAAGGAAGCCCCTGATCGAGACTTTCTCATTGCACATGAACAACCTTGACACCAGTGAAAGACTCACAGAGAGTTTGCTCGAGTAGATCATCCTCCACAGTGAGCTGAGCGTTCGTATATGATTCCTTCATCTAAATAATATTCGATCAGGTTGGGAACATCTCCTGAGCAATTCTTTTCTGATTCAATATGCAACAACATCGTCGAATCTCCTTTTTTTAAAATTTCGTTCATGAAAATTGTTGCAATGATTCCATCGACTCAGGTCAGAAACTCGACTCGAAATCAGTCTTTTCTATCACAAAACATTTTTTTCTCTTTCTTTCCGCATACGATGCCGAACCATAGATGAACGTGTCATTACAACAAGGAGAAAGACAAGATCATGAAGCGAATTGAAGAAGCAGAAATTAAATGTCTGCAGTAGGTCTCTGTGGTACATTAGATCATGAATATCTCCATCACACTAAGAGCTGAAATTTTTTTTTTGTAGTTTTAGTTCAATGGATACTCTGTTTTGGGATTATCATTGTCCGAAAACATAGAATTTAATTCAGTGCCGTTTTCGCTGTGAACCTACAGAGGTATTATAGTGCTCATATGGGAATGGGAATCTACACTATTAGCGAAGGGAATTTTTTTTTTCTTTGCACTGTCTACTTTCAAATCATATCAGTAGTCTACTCTGAAATTTCCAGTTCGGTAAACGACCCACGAAAAAAGTTCATATTTCTGTAGTGAAACTTTCTGAAACTGTCGATACCATTGGATTTTTCTATGCATTTAATGGAGTTTTTGGAATTTTCTTGAGCTTCCTTATTAGAGTTAGCATTGTAAGATTGTTGTCCATTCTTTGAGTTCTACAAGATGTCTACCGTCTTTTCGCATATTCTTTCTACACTTCTATTTGATATCTACATGGCAATCTTTTAAATCGATCTTTCATTGTCAACATGAATAACAATAATAGACTAATATTCCTTTATCAAAAGACTGAGAACAAAGAACAAAAGTTGCTTCTATGTCCTCATAAAGTTGCAATCATATTTGACTGGGTGTTCATAAAAACAAGGGGGAGAGGGGAGGGAAGTTGATATCTTGATTGCTTTGATTGTCACTGCTAATCAAGTGGTAATCAACGGCAATTAATAGCAATCAAGTAACAATATAGCAGGATCTTTGTGCCATTGATTACCTTGAGTGCAATCAGCTTTTTCCCTTGATGATAATACATCTTTTTTCATAAAATAAATGTTTCTACAAAAACTTTCAAACTTTTTGGGTATATCAAAAGGTACCCAAATCAAAGGAAATTCAGATTCTATTTGTTTCTTCATCATTTCATAGCATTCAATAATTCTATGTAATTAATTTTTTATTAATAAAACATGTTGTTGGTATAAATGGGATAGAACAGGACAAGCATTCATACGTAACTACAATGCAGAAAAATTTTTATTATAAAGCTATTAGTGAGAGTCAAAAAAACGAAAAGTTTGAAAATAATGGGAACAAAGAGTTGTGCGTTTACAGGACATGGACTATGACATGGATGTTATTGTTGAAGTTTTAGTGCGAGAGTAAGAAAAAAAGCTGCACTATAATATTAATAAACGAGATTAGTATTAAGGGAAAGCTGTCTTAATAATAAATGTGAGTGAATTAAACTTTGATGACTTCAATTTTGTTGCCTTTAGCACTTGTACGGGTATCATTAACATATAATAATTTACCCTTATCATCTTCAATTCTTGCACTTAATGTTAAACCATGATCAGGTACTTTGCTTGCTTCTTCTTTTTGATATTGAATATCAAAACTAATCGGAAATTTTTCTCCTTTTTTCAAAGTTATTTGTTGTTGACCAAGTGTAATAGCTGGTGCGCAAGTACGACTTGTATCTTGAATCGATATTGTTATTGTTTCATTACCATTAAATGTATCACCTTCACAGCCGCCTTTTCCAACAACAGTGCCTGTTGCTTTCGCTGCCATTTTTGTCTGCAGATAATGTCGATTTGTGTGCACAAAAACGTGAATATTTTGTTACAACGACAGTAGGCAACATATGAGTATTTATATAATCGAGTTTCTTTTTTTCTGTTCCTTTTTTCTCTCCTTTTTTCTCTGCAGGATACTCGAGAGACATTTTACTCTTTTTTATACTATTTTTCTGCTACAAAAACGATGAATCAGAAATGAATATAGAACATGTGCAATTATTTTCGTTTTCTGTATTCAGGTGGAAGTGATGCAAATCAGTTTCAATTTTCAAATCAATTTGTATTCAAAGCTTCCGGCAGCTTTATAAAAAGCGTACACTATTCTTAAGATTTTTTATATGCGCAATACTTTGCATACAGATCATTTATGAAATGTCGAAGGGCATCTCCTGTCTTTCACTCTAACCTGTAATAGAGCTAAGATCCTATAAAATGAAGCCTCTCCCATATTGTACGATCTTTCTAAGTTTTTTTGATTGGAGCCAAACAGTTTTAAGAGCAGGCCCATGGTATTACCGACAATCTATTTCGATGGATAAGCCACTATTTCATTGTTATGTCTGAGAACAAATCAAGATTCGATACGATATTTTAAGTTCTTTTCAGTTTTATCATAGACTGAAAATTTGCGTGATATAACTCCGGAAAAGAAATCTTTCTTAATATCATAACTGTGACCAAAATTGTGCACATACGGAATAATAATAATCGTCAACACTAGAGTCGACGCAACCAAAGTATCAGCTACCATCGTGCTTGCATCGAAAACGCAATTGATTAGCATATGCACATAGGAGACAACTAATGTTTGATCAGGACTTAAAGGTACTCAGTTAAAAATTGAATAAGTCGAGAACACCAGCAGCTAGCGATCTGCAGTTTTCAGCAATCGAAAGAGGAGACATGGAGTGTCTTTTTTCTGATAATATGTAAGACAAAACACTTTTAAAACTGTTCATCTCCGGAAAACATTCGAAAAAATGCATGAAGAAGGCCTGCCATTTCGATGAAATTTTGATTTTGACATATGATTTAGATCTAAGGACTTTAGGGCGTGGGTGTAGGCTGGAATTTGAACATTAATACCAGCACCCATACCCATGCCCAAATCTTTCATTTATTTGATATTTTTTAAAAATAAATTATTTTAAAAGCTCTGATAATACATCATAAATTTCTAACAGTCAGAGTTTCTGAGTTCTACACTTTGATCCAGCAAGGAATGTAGGTGTGAATGCGGATGAAGAGAAGATCGGCACCCACACGCACATCTAATCTGAGTATCAGGATATGCCTCTATTAATATCATCACTCATTGATCTTCTTTTCCTCTATTCTTTTCGTCCTCTCTCTATTATGCTTTCTTGTATTCATCTCTATCTCTCTACTCTTTCTTATATAAGCATATATGGTGTTTGAAATACAGACCTGCTGAAGATATGAATTAGCTCAATAAACATGATTATAGAAAGTAGTAGTAAGCTAGTGCTTCAGTTTGTCATTATAATTGTGCTTCTGCAATTAGTAAAATTTAGTCATGATGTCACTCACAAAATAGTAGCGTAATTAGAAAAGACTGACACATCTCACACGAGTATTATTGAAATAACGAAGGTTTTTTTTATGTTCCATTTTTTTTTGACATCAATGTCGAACGCAGCCTCTACTATTATCATTTCTACATTGACAGTTGTTACATTTCAACTAAATCGCTATTTGACAATATTTATTCTTTTATTCGGTACGATTGGGAATGTTTGAATTTGCTCATATGTCATCAACCTAAACATCGAACAAATCCATGTGCAGTCTATTTTTACTATCCATCAATTGACGGTTTAATTGCTCTTTATTCAGGTTTAATCAATCGAGTTTTTGCAATTTTCTCACGTGACATATCAGCAACTGATTCTACAATTTGTAAAAATTGTGCGCATTTATCATTTGGGTATCAACAATGGCTTCATCCTGGATTTTGACTTATGCCACTATCGATCCATATTGTATAAGTTGTCGTGATATTCGTCATCAGAATCTAAGCAATCTTCCTTTTTTGCACGTAGATTAATGATTATTGTGGTTGTCGGTGGATCGTTGATATTTGGCAAAATTTTCCATTGTTACGTACCAAATCTTCGAAATTCTCCGTTGATATATTACGCTCAAGATGTTGACATGCCATTTGTACAATGAAACTGCTTCAGCACTTGCATTCTTTTTTATACCATCAACTATTATGATAATATTTGGATATGCAACTGCACAAAATGTGAGAAAATTACTTTGTTCAATTGCACCGGTGGCTAGTACATATGGAACAACGATGACAATCAAGAAAATAGATCGACAATTGATTCAAATGTTAATTATTCAAATTATTCTATTGACTGTATTCAACATCTCATGGGCTATTCAACGTGTCTATTTGACACCAACATTGAATGTTTCGAAAAGTTTGTTGAAATCTACAATCGAAAATCTTTGTTTTCAAATATTTTACCTTCTGAGTTTTATAAGTTTTGGAATACCATTTTATATCTACACATTAACTGAAACTGTGTTTAGAAATGAATTTATGAGTTTATTTTGCAAAACACACTTGTTACTAGATGTTGAAGTTTATGTAACAAAAATATGATGCTTCTTCCATCCTGTCTGTCACTTAGACTAGAATTACCGCGTCAGGAAAAATCTCTATTATCGTAAAACGTTAGAATTAGTGTAGCAAGGATCTTCGTAAGTAGTTTAATCAGCTATCGTGCATTACAAATTATAATCCTGTGTTAGTTGCGCTCAAAGTTTTTCCACTGTAGTCATCATTGTATACATATTGCAAACAAATATTACTGTTATTATGATGTAAAATTTGATGTTGTTGCTAAATTTTGCAAACTTTTATGAATAAAAAATGACGTCAACTAAATAAAAAGTGTTAACAGAATCCCAATAGGATTAAAATGTGAAGTACGCTACAGCTATTATTGCTAATCATGAATATTGTTTTATTCGGTCTATTATGGGACACATTTCATTATCTTTTACTTAATATTCTAGACCTAGGATAAGGAAGTAAGTCACATGTTCTAATGAAATGTTAGTGACATACGGTCTGTGATGGAGGGCGAGAGGGATACAAAGTTGTACTCTATATACTGCAACACTCCTTTTAGGACATGTTTTCACGAAATTCAGTGCTTTTTTATGGTACTAATAGCTTTATACTTCTACAACTTGAATTGCTACTGTGAGAATACATGACTGACATCCTCTCAGGTCGAACAATCTTATAAAAAGCGCTCTACATCTTACAAGATATTACGGAAAATCGGATGTCGTAAAATTCCTTCTGCAAGAACATATTATTGTAAATATGAACTTATGAGTGTGGGTGTATCCAACATGCCATGATCTAGATTTCTGGTTAGTTATGCATGTTTAATTTGAGCGTTTTCGTTTATATCGGATCTTCGACATCGCCCATCAAATATAAGATGTTGATTGAATAGTGTAGATAGTTTTCACATTATTTGTCGTTATGCTTTGTAAGATGATAGATTTTTCTTATTGTGAAGTGATTATTCGGATGACATGATAGGACTTCCAAGGAATATTGTTAGCTATAATAAAGAAAACAAATGTGAACTATTGACTAGGTTAGCAGAAGTAATGGTGTAGATATTCTCCTCATAGCACGCCTACATCCAGACTCACACAAGCACCCACACCAATGAGTCAGCTTTGTTCGGTCCAGCCCAATCCATTGAGATCTCTTATATATATATCATGCATATACCTAATGACACATTTTTCTAATCGTCACTTATATATGTCTCTACAATGGGTATCTATTAATACAGTCACGGTGATGGGGCCCACCGATGGCCTTCAGTCATTTTTGACAAGCAACTTGGTAGAGAGAAGCTTTCTTTCTGTTTTTCTTCGACAGAAATTTATTTCTTATGTATCATTCGTTTTGCTTTCGCTTTCTTAAAAATCATTTATTACATAGCGTGATGCTTCTCGTTACAACAATCAAGACAAAGAAAATTGTCACAATTAGAACAGAAGGTTTTTATTTTCTTTGCTGTCGCATGCTCGCTTCTCTTGATTGTTGTTCGCTGCCGAACGACTTCTTAATTGTCATCTCGGATCAAGTTTCAGCTTATCGACTTGCATATCAATGACTAAAGATCGCACCAGATTTTAATGAAACGACAAAAT
Organism: Rotaria sordida; assembly: GCA_905250125.1. NCBI lineage: Eukaryota > Metazoa > Rotifera > Eurotatoria > Philodinida > Philodinidae > Rotaria > Rotaria sordida. The sequence continues at coordinate 137,905 of CAJNOL010000320.1, forward strand.
GGTGATGGCGTTTTGGCATAGTTTTCCCTGTAAATCAAATAGCTAGTATCGATTAGCTTCACAAATCAGTAAACTAATAATTTCGTCAGTGATGAAATGTCGATAGTGATCAATAGGATTGATAGCATTATCATCCGATCTTGGCGTTACTTCTTCAGCCATTCTATGATTGTCTTAAACCTTAGCATCTAATTCTGATTCTATTTCATTCCAGACTTGTAAATTCATGTCATCATCGGCAAATTCTTCCTCGAAGCTTGAAGATACAAACTGTATTCTAGAAAAATCATCATCCAAAGCACGCACATCACATATATGTAATACTTGAAACTTGAATTCAAGTATTCAAGTATTCAACTATTCAACTATTCAACTATTCAAATGTTAACTTCTCAAGTCTTCTGCGAATATTCAGTGGGGAAGCGCGTTCCCCACCTAACACACTTTTTATTTCAGTGACGCGGCGTGGGGAGCGCTCCGAGCCCCCCCGAAGAGCCACGACCCATGTACATCTCTGTGTACACCATTATTCCTACTCAGTGCTGCAGATTAGCTGAAGTTTCTCACATACTTCTTGCGGTATCCCAGATAATGTCTGCAGCATCTCAACCCAAAGCTGTAGTATCCTAGGAAATGCTTGTAGCATGCTATGGGATGCTTGTAGCATTCTAGGTGATACTTGTAGCATCGTAGGTGGTGCTTGTAGCATTATAGTTGATAATTGTAACATCCTAGGGAATGCTTGTAGCATCATAGGGGATGCTTGTAGTCTCACAGACAATACCTGTCGATATTAGATGATTCTAGTGGCATTCTAGCCGTTAACTAATTGAATGCTTGAATACTTGAATAGTTGAATAGTTGAATACTTGAATACTTGAGTAGTTGAACTAATAGTTGAATACTTGAATTCAATTTTCAAGTTTGACACTACTGAATATTTACGAACAAATTAGTATATTTAATTGATCCTAAACTGTGATTGATATGTCGTCTTCAGTGCTCAATCGTGAGTAGCGCTGGAAGAAGTGTCAGCAAGCGACTAGGTGCTGCTGTGTAAAATCCGCTGAAAAAGTCCTGAAGGCTCCTAGGAATTATAGAAAAATTGCTAACAATCAAGATTTGAACGCTTTAATAAGTCATCGACGTCGTAAAATGATAAATTTTTTTCAGGGAGTGCGTATATTTTTTTGTTGATGTGTTGTACACCTAAATAATATAGGTGACCGGAAACATCAATCAGAGAAAGGAAATTCCCTCTATGGGAAGCAGATATCAATACTATAGAGTAACCTTTTTAATTCATATTTGTCTTTGTACTTTTACATTGATATGCCGACATGATATGGCAATCGTTCAAATGAACAGTCTAATCTCATGAGCACTTTTACTTGTATGGGGCTTCGAGTGACGCATTCCGATTACAGACGTTTTTGAAATTTATTTATCTGAAGCTAGAACATGCCGAAAAGTCGTTTGTTGCCAGCGAATGTTTTAGAACAGTGATAAAACTTGATGTGCTAGAAGCCACGAGAGCGGTCAAGAGAATTTTCATACGTGCATGCTAAGCCTATTTGCTAGTTTCTTAGATTTGCTTTCTCGACGGTCCAGTCACTTCATTAACTATGATCGTTTTTCAGACTTCTTTGGGAAGTTTGAAAATGAGAAAGTGATAGTGAGGATGTTGGTGTAGATTGTAATTATGAGTATTGTTCTGTTAGTGTGATTTTTTCTGAATACTTCAAACGCATCTTCGTTTGTAGGTATCATTTCAACTGTATAAGTTCAGGAGAATAAGAATCATGAGAACATGTACATTATCCTGTGCACGTATACAGATGCGAGCATAAACATTCACAGGCATTCCTAGTTTTTTTAAACAGTGGACACGAGTATCTTCGATAACCAAGGAATGATTTACTATGAAAAACTTGGCTAAGAATTCAGTTGAGGGTCAAACGAGTCACGCAGACGAGCGTTACTTGTTTAGATAATGTTTGTTTTATACTTAACTCGATACTTAACTCGATAGTGCCTTAGATGTTTGTGAGATTATCTTATCAATACGAGACAGCAGAATTCTTTGCATATTTTTATTAGAACATTCGTTCGTTTGATCTTTCACGGAACTTTGTGTAATAAATATGATGCGTAATTGATGTGATAGTTTAGAGAAAATTGTCGTATCTTTTTCCGCTACCAAGACTACAATATATTTATTACTAATAAGATTAAGATGAATCATCTAACTAAAGTCTATGTCTAAGTTGTAAATAACAAAAAAATCTTTTTTTTTTATTCGAAGACAAGTGGCATATCGAGTTTAATGGTACCCTTGATATCACGTCGCACTTGAAAATAGGTGCCTTCATCCGCTTGTTTGTCCATAATCGGATTTCTCTGTTCTTGTTGACCATCGATAGCAAAGAATTGTGTAACGATAGTGACGCGTAGTCGACCATTTTCATATGCTTCAATAGTGACACCTTCATCGAACGATGACATACTTGTTTGTGGCTGAACTTCCCAGTTCGATGGAACATCTAGATCTGGTAATGAAAGTTGATTGAGCGCTATGAAACTGAAATTTCGTTGTAATTCTTCAAGATTGACCTTATCTTTGAGAATTGGATGTTTGAAGCTAATGCTTATAAATGTTTGAGGAGTGGAACAAGTGAACATTGTCGGTGTACATTGTTTTAGTTCACCTTCTTTGATATTAAGTTCAATCTTGTTTCCATGTGCATCAAGCCATGCAACAATCTTTTTCTCTAAATCTTTGGCTACACTCGACGACATGTTTTTATCGTTACGAATGAATGAAGAAACGAGAGCGAGAGCTACTATACTTAAAAATAATAGCGATCTCTCATTCAATACATGTATATCAAAGGAAGAAAAATAAGAAACAGTAAGTGTACACCTGCATCAACAAGCAAAGTAGAGAGGGAAAGTTACGAACAATCAGTAATAGAGCTACCCCCTCCCGTCGCTCTTCGACATATATCTGTCGAAGAAAGGAAAAAATTGGTGTGCGCTTGCATCAACGAGCACAGCGAACAAGAAAAAAAAATGGTGTACGTTTGCATCAAGAAGTACAGCGAATAAGAAAAAAAATACAAATCATCAATAACACGGTTCAATGATTTTATACTTATCTAATTTTCTGAGACTCATTTCTTCTTTGTTGATAAGTGTGTATGATTCATTTGTTTTTTCTATACATGATATCTTTCCTAATAGATTTATGAAATGTGGAGATAAGTTCTAAAAGCGGCCATTTTTATAATCAAAGAAAAATGATAAAAACTGCTAAAGGAATCTTGTTTGAAGAAAATATCGTAGAATTAAAGCAAAGCTTTTTCAGCCCAAAGAAGTTCTCTGATTTCAAGTCTTCAAAATTCAAATCTAATCAAAATGAAATAAATCACTTGATGCATTTAACATGTTTCTCCTATTGTGTTTGTATGAGGTTTATATCAGACACAACATAGAAATATCTTTTAACAAATGTTGAATTCAATTGATGTTCATCATGACAGTTTCGTAGATGAGCTCAAACATTGGCTGCGTTTGCTGTTTGAGGCCATAATCTATGAACAACTAAACTGAATGTATTACTGTGACGATATTGAAACTTTTTGCAACGTGATGCTTGACGAAATGTATTACGGACTTCGTCTCTCTCGATTGCATTCACACAATTCAATTTGCCAATATCATGCTTTAGATACGACTCCTTTTGTATTGATTCACAATGAGAACTTAGATTAACTGATCAAATCATAAATCTTGGTTCAAAGTGTGGGAAAGTAATTAATAGAACTCGCATTATAATTATTTAACGACAATAATGCAGACGATATTTGATGAACAGAATAAGCTAGGAAAGCCAGCTTTTGGTAGATCGAAGAGAACAGATTTTTCCCTCAATTGTTATTATCTTGTCGAATAATTAGTTTTTATAATTTTGTTAAATATTTAAAATATTTATCAATATCGGATTCAATTTTTGAACTTGGTGTAAGAAGAATAAAAGATTGTTAGATTAGGAAGAAGATATAATGATGATTGAAAGAAGAAACAGGAAGTGATTGAATCAAAAAGTTCTCTATTTAAACTCGATCCGGAATATGGTTGTATTGCTAAAATTAATTTTTGCAATGTTTAGGAAATACAATCAAGTGAGTTGGCATCGTTGCTTGTTTTTCTCCAAAATATGAATTGTGCATGAGTAGATAGGTTTGTTCGACTCTTCAAGTGAACAATATTGACGACATTGCTTTCTCTCTATCTCTGTTTAATATGTGTCGGTCGGTCTCAAATTATATTTGTTGAAAGAGACTCGATCTTCCCTGTCTCTTTGAGTCAGTCTTCATACATGAGTGAACACTTGCAGGCTAGAAAAAAAGGTGAACAACCGTGACCTTTTCCTTCGCTATTGTTCATTCGAATCACGATTTCTCTCATTCGTCTCTTTGTTCGATTATTATTGTTCGTGTCCAATGATTGATTATAGATCGATGATGAGTAGAACTCTCGATGATAGGTATCTACTTTCTTTTCTATATTTTGTTGATGATAAAGGAAGACACAGAAGGAAAGGAAATAATTCAGAAACGTACGACAGTCTGTTATTTTCCTTCTTCTTGTTTATGATTCGCTGCTAACAGCTAATCTATTAGGTGTCAATGACTGCATTTTGATGAACTGCAAATACGAATTTCTTATCTGAGTGAGACAATGAAATTGTGGCCAGATTGCCACGAAAGACCATCGATCATGGTATCATTGTTTTATAATGTTACAAAGTTGGAGAACTTTACTTGTCTTTCTCAGTCTTGCAGTTGTTCCTCTCTATTGTTTGACTAGACAAAATTTAATTGATGGCAAGTCTATTTTTACTCATGTTATGATCTATAATCATCCGAGTCACGTACAATTCTATGAACAACGAAGTCATTAACATTGCGAACGACAACAAAGAATAAGTAGACTATCCCTTAGTAAGATTATAAAAAAATTAAGTTATTCTACGTGAGCTTTATTTATAATAATCACAGAAGGAGGGTATAAATATGGATGTTGAAGTGACTGAAGATGAGAGTCACACCTACATCCACACCCTTTTTGTTTCATACGAATGAGTGATTCGTATGTGTTGTTTTGCACCATTGGAGCCTGGTCGAATCAGTTACTCTAGAAAATTCTGAATATGCATTTGCGATAGAAATCAGTAGAAGTCGAATGATTACAATCAATAGAAATAAGATATATTCTTGAGTGTTTCTTTCTTTCCGTTGCATATATCGATCACGTGGTGAGTGTGAATGTTTGGATAGATGTCGATGCCAGTATTCAATGAACACTCATACCTACACCCTCAATCGGTTTTCAAGAGACCCAGATATGATAATGGGTAGGTCGTAAGTAAAAAAATTATCGATTAGGTTCATAAAGAATGAAGGCAGACAATGGATGTGTAGTCGAAAGAGTACAGTTGCCAAGATTGAACGTTGAAGAGCACCAGCAAATATGTTCATTGAATGTGAAACTTTTTCTCCAATGTGAATTGACGTTGTTCTCCTTTTCAACCAAGAAAAAGTCCATCGTAGACGTGGTAATGCAAAATCTAGTTCTGAGAAATGTTGAAATTAGAGCAGAGTACCACATCTTGTCAAACATTGATATGAAGTTTACGAATATTACTAGAACTGGTTTATTGTTCGCTACGATAGTTAGTCTTAGATCTTCTACTAGATACAAAATACGTGCTTGAAGTCTTCTTGTTGAGCTAAAGTCGGACCGTTTGTCTATGTAAATTCCTTTATTGCTACAACATATACTAACACGCACGTGTATTATTGTCTCAAAACATTTTCCTAAATTAGATAAAAGTGAAATCAGTGTAAGTTTATTCACTTCGGGTTATAATCCATCTTTAGACAGATAAATCACTTCAACATGTTTCCTTTCCTGAACAACTGCTGCTGTTTCTACAATTTTGTTACATGTTATAGTCATAATTTGTAGGTATTCGACTGGAAATTGATGGATTAAAAACAATGAACAATCTTTCATTATCTGTCAATTACTTCTTCTAATGATATATTTTCAGTTGCAATATATTATTATGCGTCTCAATGTCGTGAGCTACTAGAGTTAAACGATGAGCTTTGGAAATGTATTTCATAAAAATTTGCAAAGGTATCAACAATTAACTGATGAACTTTTATCATATCTGTGATAGTAGTAAGACCTTTAAAAGCTAGTATATAAGGATGAAACGTAGTATAAACATGTTTTCATATGTCATGGCTTTCAGAAATATAAAATATTTTATATTCCAATTTTTTTCTGCAAAGATAGTGGTTTTTCATTTAAGTAGATATTTTTCAAGAATAGATCATTTTTTAAGATTTTCTTGCTTTCTAGATCCTCTGTATGGTTTTCGTGCAATGCTATGTTTCCTTGTCGGTTGTACAAGATATGTTAATCATGATGATTAGTATTTTTTGACTGGTAGGTATTTACGCATTCTGTCCTTCGTAGATGAAAGAAGTGGAGAGAAAAGTTCAAACAAAAAATCAGTATCGAGATTATAAACAAGAGAGTTGAAGTAGGGAAAAACCCATTTCAGAAAAAAGAGAATATTTTCCAGTGAATTTTACGAAGAACATTGTTTACTCCGATTAATAGACATCTTACTGCAAAGTGAATCAATATATAAAGCATATGTAAGTACGATGACAAACGACGGTATATGGTCGTTTACATTGACCGTATACAATGAAAATATGGTATATGTACGCCGAAAATACAGTCGTAAATCATGGAGTAGGATTATGACAAAATACGACATGTAGGTGAACTGTATTTGATCATTTACGGTCGTAAAGACTCTATAAGGCTAATCATTCATTCATCATTTTGTTTCGTGCATGCAACAACATACAACCAAGGTGATGAAACATACAGAACTTATGCATTTTCGTGCATTGTTTTTCTAGATAATTACTCGAGTAACCTTTAGTTGACAACCTAATGAGATATCGATGTGGTCTGATCAGAATTAAATGGACTCAAAGCGGCTGGATATTAAGATTTTACCGTCTTGTACTTTGAGAATAGGTACTAATAATTCAAATTAAATTGAAAAAATAGTAATTATTCGATTTTCCAAAAAAAGACCAGACGTACCGAAGGGTAAATTCAAACCACGCTTTCAGAATGTGTTGCAATGAGCATCTCATGTCGCAAAATACGACACATGCGACATATTTTTTATTAGTGCGAATGCATACTATTTGTGATTATATTATGGCAAAAAAATTGAAAACGAAAAAGCTATTGATTTATTTTTTTGATAAAAAGTCTTTCGGATACATCCTGAAGTGTAAAGACAAAATTTATTTTTTCTGGTTGGCATGCATATTTTCTTGACCCATATGCGCACTCATCCTTGGTATACAATACAGAGTGGATCTATGCGTCTCACTCAACAAAAATTCATGTGCCATTCTTTAAATATATGCATAGTAATACTCATCAGAGTTGTTTTGAGTATTTCATAAAAGAGACACATTCTCTGACTGCTTTTCCGTGGGTTTCTTAGCATCATTTAGTAGATCTCGTTCATATCTATCGATTAATATAAAATTCTAAGTGGACTGCTACATTAGAGAAAAGCACTATGGGATATTCGTCATTGGAGTCCATTAATGGTATGCGACATGAATCATATCCTTATATACAGAAAGGCAAGGAGAAATATTTTCTCATATGTTCATACTACTAACTATTGAAATTTTATCAATCATTCTATGTCACAGAAACAAAAAAATATATTGTCGACATATATATATATTCTATTGAACAAAATAAATATACTCAACTTATTATTCTTTAAATATAGAATAACAACTTAAACGCATCTCTAGTATCAAGTAAACTTCGAAATATAATTAAATCATATTAACAATAGACAAGCATTTTTGTATTTATATATTCACGATATCTTTTATTACAAAATTGCATAAAACACTATCCCAATCCCAACTCAATTTTAGCATCGTCTGCCGGTAAATTTCATATATCAATCGGATTTCATGTTAGTTGCAACAAAAGTGCCCGTTAGGTTCGAAAATTTCAGATTCGAACCCAAATCTGGAACCAACGAAATGAACTCTATCATACAATGTACATATAATAGACATTCAAAACGTTGATACTTTCTATACAACAAAATCTTGTTGTTAAATTATTTTCTTTTTGTAATGAAGAATTCATATATTTTACTTCTCAATGACATTCACATTCCATAGTCAATAGATCCTTTAAAGAATAATAATTTGTAAAATGTAAAAGAAAAAAGAAATGAACTTCATGTTTATTCTGTGTTTGCAGAGAAGATAATGAAAAAAAAAGAAAAAGACAAGCGTAACAAACATAAAACGGATGGTTGTTTAATTCATATTGATGTAATTGTTCTATATTTGATTCATCCGTTTAAAATCTATTAAGCAATTTGTGCTAAATAATCTTTAACTTCAGCTGGTGTTAAACGACGAAAACCTTCTTTATCACAAATACCAATTTCAATATTATCTTCAGTCATTTGACCTTCAAATGATTCTTTAAGTGTCAATATAGCTGTATGTACTGCATCTTCAAGTGCTAATTGATCTGAATATCTACAAATAAAAACAAATATGTTCATAATTAAATTTACTGAACAAAGAAATAATTATATTGAACCTTTTTTCGAGAAAAGTTTTACCATTGACAAAATTACGACCAATAGCTGTTGCTTTCCATGGAAAATATGAACCCTATAGAGAAATAAATACGTATGAAAATGAAAAACAAATTCTTACAGATGGATCGCATTGATAAAGAAATGGACGATCTTCATCATAATCATAACCACAGATGAGTAGGGATACACCAAATGGACGTACACCACTAAAATTTATCGATTAATTAATACTTTTTTTTTTATTTTTCAAAATAAATGTAACAATAAACAAACCCAGATTGAGTATATTCTTGCATAACATCAGCTACTCGTTTAACTAATTGTGTTGGTGGTACATTTTGTTCATAAATAAGCATATATTCTTGAGCTAATTTACGTGCTTTTTGTACGAGTAATCTACAAAAATAGATAAAAAAAAAATATTGACTGTGATGATTTAGAAATATTTTCTATACCTATAATCAGGACCCATACCACTATAGACAAGACCAATATTTTTGCAAATTGGTTCAACCTTATGAATTGTACGATCATCATGTAATAATGATTTACTTTTTTTTTCTGTAGCTAATACAACTCCATTCGATGCTTTGATACCAACTGCTGGTGAACCTGCATTAACAGCATTGAGTGCATATTCAATTTGAACAAGTTTGCCTGATGGACTAAATGTTGTTAACGAAAATCCGTATCGTTCTGACATTGTTTTATAATAGAATATAGAAATCTACAACAAATTAATTCGATTTGTTTGTAATAAATCTTATTACAAATGATTTTCTCAGAGAAAGCGAGAGATGGATCTCTTCGTAATCAAAATATTTTGAAATTTTTTTTGAAATGAATCATCTCTCATACTTTCCTAAAAGAAGAGTTATTTTGAGAATTAATCTTACTAGATGAATGAAGTTGATCGGAACATAGTAACAACGTGGAAGCAAGAATTCGGTGATCGGATTTTCCATTTTTGGTTGGACGAGAAAAGAATATTCCTGACTTTTTCGACTACTTTAGATATGGAATGTTACCTAGTGGCAGATTCTGTAGCTCAATATCTTCTCTACAACTAATACTACAATACTGGACAAAAAATATAAGAACAACATATTTCTTTATTTTTTTCTACAACAACAAGCATCCAACTCAAATCCAAATAGTGATTCAGATAGCCAATGAAGAGTTCTGTTAAATGTATCCTATACCAAAATTTCATAAATGATTTAAGGAAGCAAAGTTTCAAGAAAACCAAAATCCGTATTTTTCAAGTTCCAGAAGACTTCACAATAACTCGTTTCCAACAGTAACATCTTAAAGATCACAAAATTGTGGACAAAATAAAGGATCGCCGCATTTTCTATGATCTTCTCTTCGAAAGTTATAGGCATCACAAAAATCGGAAACACTCGATTTTTTTAGCTATTTCTTGATAAATTTCATTCTTCTTCGATTTTTGTGACGCTGATAACTTTTGAAGGGAAAATTATAGAAAACGCGGCGACCGTTCATTTCGTTCACAATTTTGTTCTCTTTAAGATGATACTGTTAGAAACGAATTGTTGTGAAGTCTTCTGAAACTTAAAAAGTACGTGTTTTGGTTTTCTAAAAACTTTGCTCCCTTAAATCATTTATGAAATTTTGGTATAGGATACATTCGATGGAACTCTTTATTGGAGACATATGTTATTCTTATATTTTTGTCCAGTACTGTAGTTGCAGCTCTGAACGAGAGATATGCGAGACTAAAATTTAGAAGTTCGTCGTGAACTACAGGAAAGAGAAATTGCTGAGACTAGGACCGAAACTACAATTACTGTATCTTGTGAATACGTGTCGAACAACACGTTGTCACTCAACTATGACGGCTCAGTTTCTATTGGAACTGACTATCAGATTCAATAACCAGATTCCTGCAATCAAGCTTCTACCATTTTCTCTCGGGTTCTCACTGAAGTCATTAATCTCGGTTATAAAATTCTTTTTATTTAAATCATATCATAACTCATGATATGTCTCAATAAAAATCTCCTAAATATAAAAAGAATTACGAAATATAATTAAAACAACAAAACATATAATTGAAAGAAAAAAATAATGAAATCTATTTAACATAAGTGCGGAACACTTATATTTTTAATCTGAAAAAAGAACCAGAAATACATATACAATAAACAAGAATAATTATGAATAATTTCGTTCAAGTTCAGCTTTAATTTTGCCTAAAACTTTTGGCATTTTTTTCACTTTATTATCATCATCTAATTTTTTTGTTTTATAAAAATGTGGTGCTGTTTCACGTAACCATTCATTTTCAATTTCAATAACTTGTCTCATATATTCTTTTGTTGTAAGAACAAGTTCAAAATAAATAACATAACGTGGTATTTGATCAAATAAACAACTATTTGGATGTATTAAAACACTTTGTTGATGACGTACTGTTTTATACATTCCATTTTTAGAAAATTTTGCTGTATGATAAAAAAATCCTGAACATATTGCTTTACGTATACCAATTGTATCAGCTGGATTTGATTGTATTTCAATTTCAACACGTTCCATTAATGCTTCTAGTTGATCACGTACTTGTCGTGCACGATTCATTGAACGAAATTGTATAAAATTTTCATAACACCATTGTGTTGAATAATTTGTATCTTTCCATTGATTATAAACATTAAGTAATGTTAAATGATCACCACCAGGAGTAAAAAATCCTTGACGTGCTGTATCAGCTAATAAAGTTTTATCTTTTGGACGAAAAAATATTGAATTATTAACTGAAAGCATTGAAACAATTGTTAAAATTTCAGCGGAACATTTATATGTTTCACTAGCAAGAATTGTTTTTGATAACATTGGATCAAGCGGAAATTCAGCCATACGACGACCAAGTTTTGTTAATTCAACTTTATGATTTAATGCACCAAGAGCATAAAGTTGTTCGAATGCTAAAAAGCAAAAAAAAAAGACAAGCAATAAATTAAGATTCAAAATCTTATTAAAGAATTTAACGAAATCATAGGACAAATGGAAGTATTTTAGTGAGATTCGACTATAGCAGATTTCTCCTTTGGACAACCCCACAAAGTGCTACTATTCTTTATGATATTGAACTGATATTTTGGTGCAAGTATACAACACTAAAACCTGATCACAAACACCAATTCGCCCGCCATCAGTTCACATGTATGAAAGTTATGTATCACCAAATTGCATGCAATATAGTCAAGATCTTAGTACTTAGCGCGCTCTGAAATAATGAATCCATGTCGTACTATTAATTCAACTTCATTCAATACTACAACTATTATTTATCAAAGTCCTCATAGAAAAGATCGATCTTACTAAAAACCAGCATTTATTTTGCAATAGACAATTATGTTGAACTTACCTAAACGAAGTGTTTCCATTGGTGGCGGATCCATGTAATCAAAATTCACTAAATCATTAATACCTAAACTTTTAAGTAATAAGACAACGTTTCCTAAATTCGTTCGTTGAATTTCTGGAATGCTATTATCATCTAATTCATGCTGATATGCCCAAGCTAAAAACAAAAAAGAGAATAGATGTGTTAAATTTTGATAAATTATACTGAAAATTCTTACATGTATACAATCGAAAACATTTTCCAGGTGCAACACGTCCAGCTCTTCCAGCTCGTTGATTAGCTGATGCTTTTGAAATTGGTGTTATTGTTAATGCTTCCATACCATTGCGTGCATTGTAAGTCTTTTGTTTACAAAAACCAGGATCAATTACATAATGTATACCATCAATAGTTAGTGATGTTTCGGCTATATTTGTTGCTAAAATTACTTTACGTGCACCGGGTGGAGCTGGTTCAAATATTCGAATCTACAAAAAGAAAACTTAACTGTTGTATAAAAAAAAAACAAAGGCAGCTGTAAAGGGTTTCACTACACAGCAGAATATATCTATAGGCTTGTAGAGAAAGACTTGATATTTTTAACCAAGACAGTAAAATTTGATAATTCATATTGGCGATTTACAATTTCATTGTATCATTTGGGAAAAAAGTTTCAAACTAAAATATTTTGACTTGCTCATTGTCGCATCGCCGCTGAATTATTATAACAACTCGACAAGCAAAAAACAACTTTATGTTACCTACAAACTAAACAAATTTTGGATACATCAACAGAAATTTCCATTGGGAAGAAACAAAAACTTCCTACTATCGAAAGCGACTTCCCTCTCTTCATTCTCAATAGTGCTTTCGAAGAGAAATTGATTGATATAAAAGAAAAAATTAAATTAAAATTAAAACCAGAAGATGACAAAAGAATCTTATTTTTAATCGATAGGTGGTACGAAAAATTAGAATTTATTTTTTCTCGTAGTAATGGTTACATAATGGATCAAAATAAAAAAAATCGTTCAAATCAACCAACAGAAACTTGAATTCTTACGAATATCTATCGAAAATTGAAATGATACAATAAAATTGCAAATCACTCATAGACTACTAATCAGAGAAAATTTTTCTCTAAAATCCTACATATATTCCTTCTTGTAGTTAAAAATCAACGATAAAATTTTTAATCATTTTTATATAAACATACTTGCATATCAGATGGTAATGTTGAATAAATAGGTAAAATAATTAATTCTTTTATTTTTGTTCCAAGTTTTCTAGTTCTTTCAAGTAACATTTCATTAGCAGTTTCAATTTCTTCTTGACCAGTAAGAAAAACTAAAACATCACCTAATGGTTGTGTAACATGAATTTGTAAAACAGTAACAACAGCTGCATCAATATAATCAGCTTCAGGAGCTTTTGTATAATAAATATCAACAGGAAAACGACGACCAGGTATACGAAATATAGGTGCATCATCAAAAAATTGTGAAAATTTTTCAGCATCAAGTGTTGCTGATGATATTAATAATTTAAGTTTAGGTCGAAAACGTGCTATATCTTTAACTAAACCAAATAATATATCTGTATGTAATGTACGTTCATGCGCTTCATCAACGATTAAAACACTATATGATGCAAGATCGGGTTCACTAAGAAATTCTCTTAATAACATTCCATCAGTCATATATTTTATTATTGTACGTTCTGACGAACAATCTTCAAAACGTATTGCATAACCAACTTCACGACCTAATTTTACATTCATTTCTTCGGCAACACGTGCAGCAACAGACATAGCTGCAACACGACGTGGTTGAGTACAACCAATCATCATCATCTTCTTTTCTTTTTTCTTTTTTCCATTAGGTAATTTTATATTATCATCATCATCATAATCTTCTTCTTCTTCTTCTTCTTCTTCTTCTACATTTTCAGTATCAGGTTCACAATATCCTTCTTCATATAGATATTGAGTTAATTGAGCTAAACAAAATAAAATAAATATTTGTATTTTAAAAAAATTCTTTGTAGATAAACTGACGATTCTTTTGACTAACGTTGAAAGTAAAAATGTCCAAAACAAAAAGTAACGAACTATGGAAATGCCTAAAAGAGGTGTTATACTGTTCGAAACGACGGAAATTAAACAGATCAACTTTAATCCCAGTCCTAATCACCAGGATTCGAAAAACTATAATTACCAGGACTGGTATTCGGAAAACCTGAGTTATGTTCAGATTTCCAAAAAAAACAAGAAATTACCGAAATTGTCATCAGTTCAATAATCACATACCAACGCAAATAAAACATTTCATAAAAATATTGAAAGTTTCAGGAATTTCTGTTTTTTGGAAATCTGAACACTGCTAGATCGTTCATCAAATTTTGGCAATATGAAGGAAAAAAAAGATACAATGCAGTAGCCGACTGATACAACACATATTACTACTCTGTATTATCAATACGATAATATACTGGCAGACAAAAATTTAGAGCGTCTTTTATTTTATGAATTATTTTGCTCAAAATGATTTGTTGAAGACATTCAAATAGTGATTTGAATAGGCAATGAAGAGCTCTACCGAACAGATTATAGAACAAGATTTCATCGATAGATTATGATTGTAGGTTTATAAAAAACTGAAAACAGTATTGTTTCCGGTCCTTGAAGACTTTGTGAAAATTGTTGTTTTCAATAATGCCATCTTAAAGAACGTAAAATTCTGAACTAAATGAGGAGTCGCTGTGTTTTTTACGACCTTTCCTCAAGAAGTCACAGGTATCACAAAAAACGAAAAAAATGCATTTTTTTAGGCAAATTTTCAACGATTTTTCGATAAAAATTCACTTTTTTTCGTGTTTTGTGATGTCTGTAACTTCCTGAGGGAAGGCCGTAAAAACTCAGCGACTCCTCATTTAGTTCAGAATTTTACGCTCTTCAAGATAGCATTATGAAAAAAACAATTCCCACAAAGCCTTTAAGGACCTGAAAAGTACTGTTTTCAGTTTTTTAGAAACCTACAACCATAATCTATCGATGAAATCTTGTTATATAATCTGTTCGATAGAGCTCTTCATTGCCTATTCAAATCACTATTTGAATGTCTTCAACAAATCATTTTGAGAAAAATAATTCATAAAATAAAAGATGCTCTAAACTTTTGTCCGCCGCTATAATTTTATCAATATATCAGATCTTCTTACTGATTCATGTTATGTAATTGATTTATCTATATTATTTCACTATTCTACGTTTTTTTTCCGCCATAACAAATTGTCCCTCTAAAATATGAATGTTATACTCCAAATATCGAAATAAAAAGTGTATGTTGATAACCTTAGAACAATATTTTTTTTCCTTTATTTTACACATACATGGTCTTTTGACATTTTTTAGCTTGTGACGAAATTCAGTTATGAAAGAACAATAATTTCACAAGGCAAATCAAATAATTATTTAAAATCTTACTTGTTTTTCCTGATCCTGTTTCTCCTTCAATAATTAAAACTTGATGATCACGTATTGCATTCATAAGATCTTCTCGAAATCTATAAATTGGTAATGTTTTACGTGATTCTTGTAATGAACGATGTTTACGTTTATTTTCATCTTCATGTTCATTTATTTTAGATTTTTCTTTATATTGTAATAATTCATTAACACCAGGTATTGTTAATTGTTGTACAAATTGTATTTCTTCGTCAAGTATATAATCATATTTTGGTTGATTACTTTTAGCTTCTTTATCTAATGAACCAAAATGTGGTAATGCTGTATGTATAACTTCATCTTCCCATTTTCTTTGTTCAAAATTTTGTCCTGCTTGTCCATTTGCTTTTGCATCTGAATAACGATTATCTTCACGATAACGATCATTTTTTGATGTTTCATCACTTTTACCATCTGGCATATGATAACGATCAATATTTTCCATTTGTTGAGCTTTTTCATGCTCATGTGCTAAATCTAATGCATATCGTTTAAATTTAATATTTTCTTCTTCACGTTTTGTTAATTTAACATCTTTAAATAAATATTCTTCATCGATAAGTTCTTCTTCAAGTTCATGAATTTTTTTATCTTTTCGTGCTGCTAAATAAACACGACGAGATTTTTTACGTAATTCTTCAACTGATAATTTTGAACGATGAGGATCTCGTGAAACAGGTTCAGATTTAAATTTCTTCTTTGTTTGTTCATCATCACGTTTACGAAGACGTTTTGTAAACTCATTACGTTCACGTATGTCTGATTCAAGACGAGCATTAGCTTCTTCATCATCACTTGATGAAGATTGATTCGTTTGATTATCAAATGAAGGAGACGGTGGTGATGCGGCCATTTTGTAATCTAAAATAAGTAAATGAAATTATTTAGTAAGTCCGGAAAAGACTCTGTCCATGGTCGCTGTCGTTAACCAATTGTTGAAGAGCAATGCAATAGATGGCGCCTATTAGCATGACGAATAGTAGATTATTTAGAATTTTGAAATTACACTTTCGAAAATATATGTCTGAATTTCATGAGATCAATTGACAATATAACCCAGTAAGGTACTGTAGACTTACGAAATTTCATAGACATTTGATTTGAAAATAATTTTCATGAAAAGAAATAAAATTCATCGAAGTGATTAGTAAATTCTAATCACTTTTTGTAGTAATTAAATGGAAAACAATGCATAGAAATATTCAAATAATGTGATCGAACGGTAGCTATATTTCAATGACAAACAAGATCATAATAGTTCATTTGTAGTGAACTCTATTTGATAAACTCTTTTATTTAATACATTCGTGTGAATGTCATTCACATCTGGGTAGCAGAAATCCCAAGACAGAGCTGGAACCGGTCCGACTATCTGATTCCGGTTCCGCCGAACCGGACCGGACCGGACAAGATCGGACAAGATCGGACAAGAAGTTAAACCGGGCTGGACAGGATCGAATTTTTGCCAGTTCATTATTATAAAATTGTTGTTTACAACCAAGAATTTTCTCTACTGAAAACGGCTTTATTTGATATGCTCAAGTCAGAAGAATGTGTTTGCGAAAAACTCGATAGATATCTTGTCTTCGACTTGATTGTCAACGATTGATTGTTCTCTTTATATCTCTATCGCTTTCTTTTTCGTGTATCGCTCAATTTAACCTTGATCAAATAATCTATTCTCTTGTTGTACTTAGGCAGCTGTCTGAATCAAGAAAAATAAATAATACATTTTTGTGTTAGGTTTATTATAAACTTCCTTTTTTCTTCTTTTTTGAAATTAAGATGAAAAACAGACTTGATCTGTATAGCTAATTTATATCTATATCGGGCTCGAAAAGTCGACACACTTTGCTATAAAATATAAAGGGGAGAGTTTCATTCCCAAGTTTTAGTTTCCAGCTCGAATTAGGGGTGGCAATTTGCTGTTAATCTATTATAATTTTAAATTGGATTTACATAAATTAAAATTTGATAAAATTATTTAAATTTATTTAAATCCAGTTTAAATCAATGTAAATTGAATTTAAGTCAAATATAATTCAATTTAAAGTCATCTAATTGAATTTAAATCCATTTACATTAATTCATATAGGATTTCAATCCAATTAAATGAATTTGAATTGAAGTATATTTGGTTTAAATTGAATTTATATTGATTTGAACTGAATTTAAATAAATTTCAATAATTTAAAAAAATTAAAATTTATGTAAATCGAATTTAAATGGAAAATAAAAAAAACTTTTTCAAGTTTATTTTAAATTTAAACTTCTTAAAGTTTATTTTTAAATTTATAAATTTTTCGTAAATGTAGATTGATCACCCCTAGTTCGAATTTCTGCATATGAATATTCCATTCCACTTCGCCAACATTTTATGTGAACAGATACTTTTATGGTCGGTTATTTTCGCCGGACATTTGCCAGTTTGGCTGTAAAATTCATCCGGTCGGTTGCTGGCCGGATCGGAGCGGACCGAACTGCAAAAAACTGTCCGGTTCCATCTCTGCAACCTAGTCCTAAGTATACTCTACAATTTAAAAACCACTCCGACATATTAGCTCGTATTCTCATTTTGAAAACCTTGCCCACGTACTGGGTATTTTCGACCAATGAATTGACTATAACTCATGAGTAGCTTGGAGATTTGTGTAGATATTTTACCCACAACTTATACTAGCTAAGACTAACATTTTCTGAAATTTTGGTTGAAATCAGATGAAAAATAAAAGTTTATTTTTGAGGAGGTCTCCTTAAGCTATTACGAACTACAAGTGTATAAACAATAAGATCATATTGCTTGTGTGCATTTGTATCAGTGAATATTATAGTATACTGCATTTAAGAACACACGTGATATGATTTCACCAAAGTCTATTATCTTTATGTCAATAAGGATGTCAAGCTCGGTATAAAAAAGCATGAAAAGGAGAGAATATTGAATTAACTACTTGGCTGTGAGCACGATAAGAATCGAAAAAGTTTCAATGTCTGACATAACAGATGCAGCACGTGCTATTCTTGCATTTAACGATCGTGGTGGTTATACAGTACCCACTGATGCTCTTTATCCATTTCAGTGGAATTGGGATTCAGCTTTTGTTTCAATGGGATTTGCCACGTTCAATATAGATCGAGCCTATCAAGAACTCGAACGACTTATTGAAGGACAATGGGATGATGGCATGTTACCTCATATCGTTTTTCATGTGCCAAGTGATACCTACTTTCCAGGTCCTGATGTATGGAACACCCATCATCGTCATCATAAAAAACCAACAACATCTGGCATTACTCAACCACCTGTCTTTGGTATGGCATTACGATATATTTATGAGATAGCACTTACAGAAGGTCGAGAAGATGTACTTGCACGAACACGCTTGCTCTTCCATGCAGCATTGCGTTCTCATCGTTGGTGGATGAAAGTACGAGATCCTGAGAAACGTGGTCTTGTTGCCATTCTTCATCCATGGGAGAGCGGTAGCGATAATTCTCCTGCATGGGATGAAGCACTTGCTCGAGTATCTACAATAACAAAGACTGAAATTTGTCGTCAAGATACGAAACATGTCAGTGCAGCCATGAGACCACATCACGCTGATTATCAACGATTTATTCATCTAGTTGAAGTATATCGTGAATGTAAATGGGATCCAGTAAAACAATGGTCAGCAGCACCATTCAAAGTTGCTGATGTACAAATGACTGCTATTCTTGCACGAGCGACTGCTGATTTGATTTGGATTGCATCACATCTTAATTTGCTTGACGAAATTAATGAGTTATCAACAATACATCGTATTCTGCTGGATGGATTGAGAGGTCGCTGGCGAAACAATCTTCGAGGTTTTGTTTCGTTGGATCTCATCTCAGGTAAAGATATTCAAAAGCCAACACAAGCTTACTTTATTCCGCTCATTGCTATTGAACTCGATACTTATCAGCATGAAGCAGTGCAAGATGAAATCGAGCGCTGGTGTAACGGTATGATTGTTGGAGTGCCATCAACAGCTCCGTTTTCCTCAGATTTTGAATCAAAACGATATTGGCGTGGTCCAGTCTGGGCTGTCATTAATTGGTTAATAGTCGATGGCTTATGTAAAAATCATTTGGCTGAACTAGCTGCGATTATTGAAGGCAACACCATCAATGCTATTGAACGTGCGGGCTTTCGTGAATATTTTGATCCAATTACTGGTGAAGGACTTGGTGGGAATAGTTTTTCGTGGACAGCTGCTGCTTATCTTGTTTTAAGACATCGTTTAAATAATCAGTAAGAAACACCTACATGTGAAATTGTGACATTTAGTTATTTGTAATTTGTTATATGTCAATATGAACCATGGTTTGTAATAATGAGAAATCTTTTCTTTGTCAAATGTACCAATGTATGATATGAAAGCGTAGATTTTTAGAGAAACGAATTCTTTTTAAACTATGTGAATACAAATATTGAAAATGAGAGGAAGTCTATTATAAGGATATGTTTTAAAATAAGATCAATTTTATCTGTTACGCTGAGAATTCAATTTTGTATTCTAATGTGTGGTTTTAGTTTATCTAAATGAAATGTATGGCATGGATGTGAATGTGGGTGTGGAGCAAAAATCACAACTTGAGGAGCCATTTTATTTACGCGTAAACAAACTAACGATCTGACTTTACAACTGAATAACTGAGTATCTGACTGAGTCTCAAGTGACAACGAACGAAATATATATATATATATAGTGTTGAAAATAGAACATTTCAGAACATGATTTCAGAAAACTATTACATAAGAGACAGAAATAAAAAAATTTAGAAAATTCTATAATGTACCTGAATACTGGACTATAGATAATCACGTATTTCTAGCCTCGTGATCACTAGCTGTTACATCACAATAAGAAAATTAAATCTTGACATACTGGATACTAATCTGAATGAAATTCGAAAAGATATTTTTGTATGAATATCTAATTAATTTTGTAATCATCTTTGATGGCATATCTGGATTAGTTTCATTGAGATTAACATATTAGAAAGCCTATCCATAATAGGCTTAGAAATGTCACCTATATATAAACTACTTCATAGTAAAGAAGAATATCATTAAAATGATTGAAAAATCATCAGTTTTTGAATACCTAAATAATATTATTTTATTGTTGAACTATTAAGCTAACGGGTGGTGCAAAAGTTCTGCATTAATTTTCTTTTTGGTATAGCGTGGCAACGAATCATTATAGAGTTCTGATTTTTTTTCTCGTTGGGAAGAGCTAAGTGTCTAATACAAAATTATGTAAAAAATATTTGATCTAAAATGTTTACTAAAAACTAAAAAGCCTTAAGAACACGTTGAACTGGATAAGTGCCTTTCAACTTCTGGAATTCAGAAGAAGAAATTTCATCTACAAAGAAAATTGATATTTTTTTTCCGGTTTTTATCAGGTTTCGTAGCGCTACGATCGGACATTGTAAACGAGCAAAAGTAAGATTTTCAAGTGACCGGTTAAGTTCGAAATCAACATTTTTCTAACATCTTTTGTTAGTGCAAATTTTTCACAACTAATGAATGACTTCGAAAAATAAGATTTCTTCCAACATCGAAGTTATCAGAAACCGCCTATTTTATATGCAATTAAAGCTTATTGAGTTCTCTACAAAAGCACATTATATAAAACAGAATTCCGTTTCTCTATTCGACATTGTGAGAAAACCTTCATTGGATGTTGTAGACGGAAAATCAACTTTTTAATAAAACTGTGTCCTTTGAAATCTGTGGTTTTGTAACTCGAATGTTTTTGCATGATTAGAAAGCCCACATTGCATTGGTTAGACTCACATATAATGTGTCTCCAAACATCTGAAGCCGAGTGCAAAAAAAAATTAAACACATGCACTTCTCATCTCTAATTTTGAGTTAAGTTGAAGGGCACTTTTTCGGTTCCATTTAATCTTAAGACTTTTTAGTCTTTGGTAAACATTTTGAATCAAATATTTTTACACATTTTTGTAGTAGACACCTTGCTCTTTCTAACAAGACAATGATTAAGTCTCTATGAAGATTCGTTGCCATGCTATATTGAAAAGAAAATTAATGCAAAACTTTTGCACCACCCATTATTAATAAAAAAAAGAGCTAAGATGATTTGATTCTGAAACAGATTCTTATCCAATGAATTTCTTTTTTTTCGTTCCCACTTACAATAGATCTTGAAATAAAACATTTTTTTCTAACAGCTTTGTTATCAGTTAAATTGTATCTTATATTTGCAGGAAGAGTAGTAGATTCTCTTCTATATGATTACATATACAAAATATATTTATTCGATTATTGAAAAAGAAAACAATAATATCACAAGAAAAATTGATTATGGGACTCTTGTAGTAAATATTTAGATTATGGTGCGATTTTTCAATCGCGTAATATGCTACAAATGCTTGCGTCACTTGCTTGCCACAAAAAAACATATAGTTTCACAATCAGATTCTACGTCACTGTCATTTGTGTGAGAACAATGTAGAGAATACTCTATGTTAAATTAACATTGATTTTACGAAGAAAACACATAGATTGGAGGAATGAAAATCTGTATCCCTTATTATATTAAGTTAGAGTAACACATTTTTCGAAAATATGCACTACAAAACATGGCTTAGATTGATTTGAACCTTCTAGCAGTGAGAAGAAAAGTCAGTAGCACTGCGATTTCTATTTTTGAGAGAGTAGGTGTATTTTTTTGGTCCTATGACATTTTTTAACCCTTCAGCGACGGAAACGTATATATATATTTTTTTTTTTTTAAAGCTTTGCTAAGATTTTAATTACAAAAAATATTTTTCTTGATCAGCTCATACGAGTCCTCTCGCTGTCTCTCGTATTGATGATATCATAGAACCATCGTACAGTGTCACCATGCATATAAATATATTCTTTCTCTTACGTTCAGTTGACATGCATCTGTCATAATATATTGCTTATATATATGTATGTTCATAAGTTTCTCCTGCTTTGTTTATTCTGTGCTTCTCTGTTTCTGAGTTATATTCTATGTTTCTCGACATATTTTGGTAAGTTCTCTTCGTACGTTAACAAGATATACTTATGTGAGTGGATTGCCTGGCCGTTGTACCATTTGGATAAATAAAATAGAAGAAAATGAAAGTGTCTACATTTAGGATTTGACTTCATCATTAGAAAGAGCTCGCTCAGATGCCCTAACACATCAACTTTTCCCTACTGTCGAGATAGAGACTTGTTACGTCATTCTCATAGCATATTTGTTAGAAATTCAAGATGTTTATTTTCGCCCAGAATTTGATTTCAGCAAAACTAAAATAACTTGTCGTCTATCAACGACTAGCACTCGTCGAATACTGTGTCTTGGCATCTGGTACGATGTCTTGTCTTCCAAAAATAACATTTTCTGCTTAAAAATTCAGAAAAAATCGTACATCCAGCTACAAACCGAGGTTACTAGAAGACTTTGCCGTGTCTGTTTCGAACTCTCGATAGTAGTGCAATGTATTCTTGATGGGAAGAATTTGGTCGGAGTATTCTTGTTGTTTAGGTATTTTAAAGAACTCTTCATCATCATTAGATGGAGGAAAGTCACTTACCAGGTGGTGTTATGAAAAAGAACATTTTAGTGTGAACAGATGCTCTCAGCGAATTTTCATGACTGAAATTAAGACTCTACGAAAAACGAAACAAGTATTCTTGAAGGGCAAAATAAGTTCTATAAGCTTATTACAAAAGAAATTGTACAAACTGTCTTTATTAAGAGGCAAACATGCGCTTTTTCTTGTGTAGGTGCCTTCAGTTTTCGGACTTTGTCTCCTTGTAAATATTATATCTTCGGAAAGAGAACTGGTAGATAGCTGATTTTTTTGGGGGGAGAGTAAGGACAAGTTAGATAAGAATTTTCGTAATTTTCTTTTCTGGGAATCTGAACATATCTCATTCAACATAGTAAAAAGCTTTTAATGTAACCTCTGTGAGTTTGACATATGAATCACGACGGAACCACTTTACCCATTATGGAGAGACATCGTTATTATGTCTATCGAGTTAGTTAGCAGACTAAGATCAGGACGTCAAAAAAATTCCTTTTAATATCATAGACTGTGAAAGAAGTGTCGAGATGTCTGACAGGGTCTGATGTGCAGGGTGAAGGGGGGTTTACTTTTGTCACTCTAAACTTCAACACTCATTTTCAATCTTGTTTCACAAAAAGACAGAAAAATCTTTGAAGCGAATAGATGAGATAGCAACACTCGAAAATATCATGTTCAATATTTGATGTTTAGAAAAATAAAAATAAAAATAAAAATAAGCCAATTTCTTTTTTTCTTATTGAACTATCTATTTTTACATCTAGATAGTCTGTATGCGACGTAACAGTTTTTAGTTTTATCTACATTCCTAAAGCATGCACCGCATGTACGAGTCATCTTTTTGTACATAATATTAATCTTCTTCTTTTTTCTTTCTATATAGCTTACACTTGACTAGTAGATTGAGATGAAGACCTAAAAATGTCGACATCAATATTATCAAGTATTCAAAATCAACTTAATTTTTATGGATATTTAATTCCTATGGTTTTAGGAAATGTTGGTAATACATTTGTCGTTATAATTTTTACTCGACATCGTACGAATGCATGTTCAATTTATTTAATTAGTTCAGCTATAGTAAATAATATTTACTTAACATTTACTGGTTGTGCTCAAATATTTCCATTTTATTATGGTGATCAAACAATACGTGCATTTGTTTTATGTAAAATACGGGCATATTTACCAAGTATTCTTGGACTACTCACTAAAACACTGATTGC
>CAJNOL010000321.1:0-26305 GCA_905250125.1 Rotaria sordida
ATAGGCTCTAGCTCAAGCCGCTTTAATGCCTCCCTCCTAAAAAAAAAGTTACTTTTCACTTCACACTTCTTTTTTTTTTCCAAAAATTGTTGAAGATTTCCGTCATTCCCTATTCGCTGTATTCGAAAAAGACCGAAAATTTTTTTCGTTTTCTTTCTCCAGGAAAATAAGCTTTTTTGTTATCATATAAGAAAACACCTTTGAGGAAGTCTTAATCGATGTTAACAAATTTTGAAATCCGACTGCTTAAATTGCAACTCCAATTTTTTTTTTATTAAAATATGTCTGTATGAAACTTTTATTTTCGTACATAGTTTGTGTTTTTTTTTTTTGTATTATAGTTCCATCCGATATCGATAAACTTCAAACTCGTCTATCTGATGATAAAAATACATTAAGCACTATTTGGAAACGAATTAATGATAAACGATTACCACCTATACCAAAATCAGTTCTAAGTGTAAATTTATTTTTCTCTACAAGAAACAAAAAAAAAAAAAGAATTTTTTGTTATTATTGAATTTAGAATTATTTTGATGTTTTACTTGATTATTATGAAACAATTACATCAAATAAAATTTTATTAAATCAAATTGGTAAAAATCTTCTTTATCTTTTACAATTAGTTAATAATGAACAAACAAAATCCAATATACTCAATCGATTAAAACAATATCATGTTACATTAAATGAACAAATTGAAAATGATAAATTTTGTCAAGTAGATTTATCATTTGTATGTTAATATTGTTGTTTTTATTTTTGTTCTCAATAAAATTTTTTATTTTTCGAATTAGATTCTTTTTTTAAAATTAATTGCTCATCTTTATCCAACATCAGATTTTTTACATCCAATAACAACACCAGCAATAACATTACTTGTTCAAGCTATAAATCATGTATGAATTGATTTTGTTTTATTTTTTGTATAAATTACGAAAATTTAAATCTGTGTTTTTTATTTTTAAAAGAGTTCTCTCAAATCTCTTGGTTCATGTCGACAAGTATTATTTTTAATTGATTTAGTAAAACAGGTATGATGATTTTAATTCTAAGAAATTTATTTAATAATTAAATTTTGATTCAATAGTGGATATCAAGAAGTCATCGTTATGTACCAGAAATAATTGTTTTATTAATTAAATTAATTCAACTTGCATGTCCAATTGAAAAATCTCAATATTTTATATCTTCTTCATCGAAACAAATTGAAAATAATCAATTACTTGTGTTGAAGAAGAATATTGACTTGTAAGTTAACAACGTTATTCATTATATATCGGCTTGGTAATGTCACCACTTAGGAAATTAAAAACATCGATTAAATAGTATTTTCCTAAATATAAAGGAAAACTAGTATACGCCAATCTTTTAAGAGCGTCACGAACTTTACAGTCGCACCAAAGATTTGAACCTATCCGATCCAAAGTTTTCGGACGCAGTTGATCAAACTTTTTTGGACCTGGACTCGGTTTATTGAAGTTTTTCAGACCCGAACCTGGTCCAGTTCCAGTGAAAATTGCCTATGTAACTACGAAAATGTAGTTTGAATGCGTATAAATGATCTTTTTGTTTTAAAAGACAACGTTTGAAATAGATTGAATTATTTTGATTTTAATTATTATTCAAAATCTATTTGGTGTTCTATTCATTAATTCTAAGGAGTTTTTTGAAATAGATTTTCTGTCGAAGATATATTAAAGGAACTTGCAGAAATTTTAAAGCATTTAGATTAGTATGTAAGATTTATAAACCAGCCTTTTCAAGACTGGCAAAATTGCGCTTGGACAAACTTCAATGTGCTAAAACTTACTCAAAGTAGAAATGAAAATTATATCAAATATAACCAATGAAAGAGCAAAAACTTCTCTATAAAATGGTATATTAATAAGTAGTTTACTTTAAGTCATTTATCAACAGTTAGTATTCTGTTATGGTTGCTATGAAAAACAGACTTAAAAAGTAAGTCTGGATGATTGTCGTAAAACTTTGATTCTTATGTCACTTTATAGAGAACAATCTCGCATTTAATTCTATGCATAAAACGTCGATTTTTTTAGTCTACACATAATTTTCACGTTTCTAAAAGGTCGACTCATAACTTCTAGAGAAATGTTGAACCTATATTTGGAAACAATACAAAATTTTGATTCAAACTTAATGTTTTAAAATTTCTGCAGACACTAAAAAAATAAGTGTACATTTTATTAAACTACTTTTCGATAATTAGTTATTTCTAGTATTCGACTTTGTTTCATTGAGATGAATATAAATGTGACCTGAAAAGTGAATCTGTCGATTTATATTACGCTAAAAAAAAACATACTATTAAAATTCTCTTATAAATTATTTAGAAAATACATCTAAATCTTATTGTTTTCATGAACTATAATAACCTTCTTATATAGAAAATAATAATATTATACAAAAATCTTCAGAAAACAAAAATATCGATTTTATTATCACTAATACATCCCGATGAAAACAAGGAATAAACTATATACACATGCTGTGGCTACCCACTGAGTATTGTATTATAAATACTAATTAGTTAGATCATTTACAACTAGATACAAGGAACACTTTGTCCTTGAATATCCTCGGAACGATGATTCTCGTCAGAATTCTGGTCACCGTAATACAGCACCATATGCCCAGATCGATCAAAACGACAACTTTACGATAGTAAACAAACTGTATAGGGCCTCATATGATCCGTAATCTCACTATTACCTAGCTGAATTTCTGCATCCAGTATTATGACGATCTATGGGCCGTATTGTTCAACTAGGATGTGACTCTTAAATAAAAAAGCCTTTTTTTTTTGTTTTTTCGAAAAATAGGACACTATAGAATTATTTTAAAAATTATTAGAAATATAAAACAACTACGAAGTCATATTACATATGAATTGAAAATATTTTTTAGATCCAATTCAACTAAACTAACAATTTTTGATACCAATGATCTTGACGATAATAATGATTCTCATCGGTAAGAAGAATACTTTTATCAAAGAATTAACTATTTTATTCATTGGATTAAAAATTAAAACAAAATCATTCTTTAATTCTAATAAATTTCTTTATTTATAAAAATCAAACAAAAAATTTTCGTCATCACTTTTAACAATATTTCTTTCACTTTAAATTTTTGAATTATATCAAAATTCGAATTATAATTAATTGATTTATTTTCTATTATAGTGCTACAATTCTTCAAACATATCTCAATCATCTAATTGATTTTCTTCAAATCTATGAATCACTTTCAGCTATTGTAGAAATTGCTGAACCATTTAAATCTTTTCTTGTTACTATTGCTGATACAACAAAATGTAGTCAAATATCAGTAAAAAAGAAAATTTTCTTTTTGTTTTTTTGTAAGTCTCTTATGAATTTATTTAGTCTCAATGTCGAGAGATTTTAAATTTAATTGATACAATTCAAACAACATGTCTTACTAATCGTAAACATCTTGAACAAGGCAAAGAACAAGCAAAAATGTTAAAATTATTTGAACCTCGTTTTGGACCAGTGTATGTTGAAAATTTAGGATTTTTGTTTTTTTCAAAATTTTCTTGATTTTGAATAATATAGATATGAAGGTAAAAAGAATAGTCGTCTACCAAAGGAATATGATGAACGTCTACGTCTTCGACGAAAATATAAACGTGAACATAAATCTGTTACTCGTGCACTTGTACTTGATACTGAATTTATAGCACGAGAAGAACTTAAACAACAAGTGGAAAAGTATGTTTTTTTTTTCTTTGTCGAGAATTTTATTTATTTAGAACTTTATTTATTTTTCTATAGAGATACTCAACGAAAACGCAAAGTCAAAGATATTCAAGCACAATTATCAATGCAAGAAGGAGAATATCGAAAATTACAAAAAACCAAATAATTCTTATTGTTATTGTTTGTTTTGTTTTCAAAATACAACAAAAAAAAAAATAACAGAATTAACATCTTTTTTTTTTGTTTTGTTAAGTTTTTTTTCTCAATTTTGTAGATGACAGATACTGATCGATCTCAACCATTGAATGTACCTCGTGCTGGTCGTTCATCACGATATCGTACACATAGTTCAGGTAGTTTGTCATCTTCATTTGGTTCTCCATCGGGTTTAACTAATATAAATAATACAAATGGTGGAGCAACATCAGTACATAGCAAAAAAACAGCTGCTAGTTCTACTGGAAATAATAATATTGGTTCAATATCAACCTCAATGAGTACTGGTACTAGTGCTGGTACATTACCACAATTTGATGAAAAACATGCTGCAGCTGGAAATATTTTTGAACATCGTCAAGATTGGTCAATACTTAATCGTCTGCCATTACATAAACGAAATGCAATACATATTCGTCTTGAAGATGAAGGTCCTTATGGAAATGATGAAACACGTTGTTTTGTTTTATCACAATTATCAATGGTCGGTTGTACAGATGTAACATGTACAGTTTGTGGTCAATCAATGGTTGTCTATGATCGATATCCTCTTGTTGATGGTACACTTTTTTTAAGGTAAATTCCACTTAAGTGACATTGTCATAGTGACATGACCCAGTATTATTCAACATCTGCAAAACAGTTATAATGTCAAACCAGAGATAAAATATCTATTATTGTAGAAAATCAATTATACAGACATTAAACAATTGTTTAGTAATTTGTTTTAACCTTTTTATTTTCTAGTCCTATCAAACATAGTGATAATGGAAAAGTTTCTATTGCTGTTTTTCATAATGATCGACAACTTTATTTACATGGCATATGTCTTGAATGTTTATCCATGCGTTCATTACATGTACTTTGTCGTTTATGTAAGACTAAATTTAATTTTGATCCAATTATTTTCGGTACGCTTTATTATTATGGTATGTTGATTAGTCTTTTGTTTATCTATTATTGTTTTCTTTTGTTTTAAAGATCTGTTTGCGGCATTTCCATGTTGTCAAGCAAGATTATCATGTTCGAAATGTTTTCAACCAATTGTTTCAATAAAAGATGGTCTTATTAATTTTAGTAATTATTCATCTGAATTTGAATGTGGTCATTGTGGATCGAAAAATCATCATTTTGTTAAGCCATTTGATGAAACATTTGAAAAACGTTTGTAAACTAAAATCATTTATCTTAGCTACGTATACATGTAACTATATTTTCTTAGTTAGTTTATTGATTTATCATCTATTCTTATTTTCTCCTTGTAAATAAACCGATTTCGAACAAAAAAAAAAGAATATTTTTCTCATCAGTGACTTGTAATTATTGATGACGAGTTCAATGTTGAATTGATAACTATGTTTGATACACGTATATCTGTGTATCATTATATATCTTATCGAAATATAACAGTATTCACATGTGTATAAACTTCTAATTGACTTGAAAAATAAAATGTTGATAAACAAATGAAAAGGAATTTATTGATATAAAACAATAGACAAGAGTACAATTGTACCTTGTTTTTTATTTCTAATATATATGTGTCTGATTATCGTTATCTTATTTTGCTTAGGTACAAAGACGTTTATTAAATGACAAGACATCAAACCACAATGTATAACGCCTACGAATATGTTTGTCGAATTATCCATAAGACGCGTAGTACGTAGGAAGGCGCTATGGGTATTATCTTTTTTGCACTTTAAGAAGAAAGACGGAGAAAAAAAAAAGAATAACATTAGGCAGAAATATAGAAAGAATATATGTATATATATATTTAGAAGCCATTTGTCTTCTGATTTTTGTTTGGCGAGCGCAAAAAGAACAAGGATAGATTTGTGTTTTATCACTGTTTATTTGCGTTTGTGTGTTTTCTTAAAGATTCTATTCTGGTAAGTAAGAAAATCAAATACTTTTCTGGTAAATCGAATACCAAAATTGGAAAAGAATGATTGTATATTGATTAAAACAAGAAAAAGAAATATGATACACTTCTAATGTATATCTGATAGTTATTTTACATATGTATTATTAATGAAGAAGTAATTAATAGAATAAAAATAAAACTATTAAATATAATTTTAAATAAATTTTTTTTTCCAAAAGCTAGTCTTTAAAGAAAAGATATACTGTTCCTCTTAGCATTGATATTTAGCTATATGTTTCTATTATGAAAATGTCAAGGATTTATCCTTGTATTCATTTATTTAAGGTTATGAGATCATCATAACTATTCTTTAAGCTATAGATTTATTGTTTTTCTTTCTTTTTCTATTAAGAATAATAATTTTGGTTATATGCCAAGTATATTATCTATTTCAATCTAAATCAACAAATTAATAATAAATACAGTTTTTACTCATATATTTGAGTATGTTACACGAAAATAATACATCGATAAAATATAAAATTACTAATAACAATAAAAATACAACAACAAAAAAAATCATGGGACGTAAAAAGATTAATATAACTCGTATTAATGATGATCGTACTCGTCAAGTTACATTTACAAAACGAAAATTTGGTTTAATGAAAAAAGCTTATGAATTATCAGTATTATGTGGTTGTGAAATAGCATTAATTATATTTAATAGCAATGGTCGTCTATTTCAATATGCATCATCTGATATGGATAAAGTTTTATTAAAATATGCTGAATATAATGCACCTCATGAATCATGTACTAATGTTGAGATTGTTGATGTAAGTATATATTCTTTTTTTCTTTTTTTTATCTTCAATTAATTAAATTTATTCGAACAATAAAGATTTTAAATAAAAAACATTCAACAATAAAACCAACAATAAGAATTAGTAGTGAAGATACTGAATTTATTGAACATGATTATGAAAGTAACGACCAAACCTTTGCTGAAAGTGTTAATAGTGTAAATATATTACAAAATGTATATATTTCTGATCATCATTATTACTTTTTTAGTTTCTTGTCAATAGCAATCTTAGTTGCTCATCATCAAATAACAATAGCCATGATATGACATTCCTTAATAATAATAATAATAATAATAATAATAATAATACAACAACAGTTTTACCCGATTTTCAATATTTAACATCTTCGTCTGATGACAAACCATTATCAACAACAACAATAAGAAATCACATTCCCAATTATCCTATTCCGAAATCTATTGATATGAATCAATATAGAAATAATTTTACTAATGTTCCCTCAAATACAACTCATGTAAATAAAATAAAAAAACAATCTAAATAATAATACAGAATAACAACAAAAAAAAACCAAATTTTGTTTAATTTTAGGTAACACAATCTTCACATGCACCGATAAATCATTTTATAGCTCAACAAGCAACAACAACACCTATTAACCGAATTATGACTGGTTAAAATAGATTGTTTTAATCTATCAAAAAAAAAATTATTTTTTCTTTTAATTTTTAATTCTTTTAGTTGGTCCGGATATGAGTGTTTCATCGATTGACATAAGTGCACTTGCTTCACAATTGACATCAAACTTTCTAGCATCCTTAACTAATGCTACTGTTGTCACAACTAATGATAATTCATCATCATCAACTATTCCTATTAAGTAAAAAAACACAACTCTTAGTACAATCCCTGCGGGATTAAAATGTGAAACACGATGTAATTGCTGTTGCTAATTTTTTTCCATGTATCTTCGGGCATATTTCTTCATCCTTATTTTATTTAATACAAAAAGAAAGTAGTTAATACATTGTAATGAGTCGTTGTTGGTATACGGTCTGTGATCGCATATCAACAGCATCTGTTACAGTCTGTGATCATCTCTGGAGAGTATATACTTCAACATTCCTTTTAGATCGTGTATCACAACACAAATATAATATATTGTAAATTTAAAAAGAAAAAAAAAACTTTTTTTTTTTGTTTTTTTTTAAATCTTAGTTTGATTAATCGAGATTATCCAACAACAAATATTGGTACAGGTCAAGCAATTATGTTAACTAATAGTCCTAATTCAATTGTATTTACTGGACAACAACAACAACAACCACAAATACAACCAATCTGTCGAAATCTTGTTAAACAAGAACCTATGCTCTATAGAACAACAACAACAACCTCGAGTGTTGGTAGAAATGATTTGTGCTATGAATCGAATATAAAACAAACTCATTTATGGCAATAATTCGATATACATTTCCATCGAAATAAATTCCATCTAGAAAAACCAAAAACAAAAAATTTCTCTCAAATAAAATTTCACAATTGAGTTTCTCTTCCCCGTAGAATATTATTTCATCTATTACCCATTATATTCTTGTAATTCATGATATACCTTTTTTTTTTCTTTTATCTATTCCGAATATTGTTTATTTTTTGTTTTCTCTTTGTTTGATTTCGTGTTTTGTTTTTGGTAATCCTTTTCTCTGGAGATAAGGTATACATCTATTTTAGAAAACTCAAATTTTTTCTTGTGTTATTAACAAAAAAAAAGAATAGTTATTATCTAGAGAAAAATAACAAAATATTTTTTATTTTCAAGAACAAATTATGAATATTTGAGTCAATTAAAGTTGGTAAAAGTACATTTCCTCACATATTCTTAGTGGCTGTGTATACTGTCGATAAATATGAGAAAAACTATTCGTTAGCGACGCGATTTCGCAGAATTAAAATACATGTATCTCGAGACAATAAACTTTCCTAGAACTAATTTTTATATGTTACATGTATGTTAAGTTACTCGAAATACACTGAAAAAAATCAGTACTAGCAGCCATTGTTCAAAGGAACAAAAAAACTCCGAATTGAGACAAAACTAAATAGTACATTTTATAGATAACTTTCGATGCTACAAAATCTCTATTCAAAGTTTTTTTCTGAACACGTCTAAATTTTTCAAAAAAATCAATTTACTCTTCGTTGGCGACGTGATGAAGTTAGAATCCATCGGGTTCTACTCGGGCCCGATCGAGTCCGGATCCAGAAATTCTTGGATTCGATAGACTCTAGACGGAGTACGAATCTACAGACGAAACAATACTCTTAGAACAGAATGCGAAGTTCAAAAAGTATAAATCCTTCCTCAGAATTTTTAGATGATATTAAGATAAAAATATTTGTTTTGCAAATTGATAGGATCTCTAGAAAATCGGTTTTTAATGGAGATTTTTTTTTTCGAAGTTTGATCTTGCTGAAAATTTTACCATAGATATAGTTCTGGCAGTAGAGTCTATTCTGAAATTTTCGAATTTTTTCTTCATATGATTAGAAAGATATTCGCAAATTACTTGTTAATTAACTAATAGTCAACTGTAAAATAGTTATGACTGTTAGATATATCTATGCTAATAGAACTTATTTAAAAGAATAATCATTGTAAATAATCAAGATCAAATGAAAGCTTGATATATTCCGATTTGCCAGAGATGATTCGTATAAAAATAGTTATTTTTTTTTGTGCTCAACATCTTACTAGAAAAAAAATTGTTTTGTTTTAGTTACTCAATTGTCTTTTACATCTGATAATACTAGTATCTGATGGATATGTTTGTTCTATTATTTAATAAAACCAAGGTCAACAGAATAAGATAAAAAAAGAAAGAAATAGATAGTGTTTATGTGTAAGAATAACGAAGACTGTTTTATTTTGATAAAACTCTAGATTTTAAAGTTACACGTGATTCATAATAAAAATAATATGTTATTATATACTTTATAAACTAAAAACTTTAAATAAATTGAAATATAGAATTGTTATTTTATAAATTTTATTGAATAAGAAGAATAGATTATTTTTCATAATTCAAGTTTTTCATAATTTTATTTTCAACTTAGCAACAAATGCAAGAACAATAATCTATTCGACAAATAATAATCAACAATTTCAGTCATGAGACGATCATTTGATATTCATGAAACATAATCGAAACAAAAAAGAATTTGATAAATCATTAGTTTTTCAATGTGTAATCGGAAGATCATTATAGACTGAATAATGAATAGACTGGTATTAGAACGGAATTCGAGTTGTACTCTTAAACACAATGTATTCTTATTTAGTTTATTCACCATAATACAATATCATGAATATTTAAAATGATTTGATCTCAATTCTATATTAATCAAAACAATCAACATTGCTCATTGAATCTTTCTCTTGTCATGAAAACAGTATATGTAAGTATTCGTATAGAGAAAAAAACAGTAGAAGAATTAAAATAGAATAAGACAATATTTGTTAACTTCTATAAACATCTAATTTTAAAGTTTACATCTCTTATCTTCGGACAACAAAACAAATTCTACTAACAAACTCTCTGTGTTGTCTTTTTTTACTTATTTTTTTATAGTTAAAATATTTTATCTTATCATTTGTCTTATTTTACTTCTATACAAGCAATAAATTCGTATCATTTTCATTTAGTCGTCTTGAAATAAAAATGAAATATTACAGAGTCGTATATCTGTTCGTATTATTAATCTACGGATGTAATGCACAAGAAGGCACAACAATTAATCCAAGTACCTGGAATGGTGATCCAAGAATATGTACAGTCAATCCGTCAACTCCAGGAACGGATGATAGACCTTTACCAACATTTCCAAATCAAGCAGAATTTGCTTTAGAAAGAGTAGAAGTTAGACACGTATTAAATATAACATTACCAAGTCAATTAACAATGTATCAATATTTATATGATTATAATGCTAATAAATTGGTTTTAGTTAAAAATGCAAATGGTTTTATTGATGCTGAATATTTTTATTATGACACATTAAAAAAATCAACTTATTATCGTGGAGAATTTTGTGTCGTTAGTAGTATTGACATGAATAAAGACATAGGTATATTCAAATATTTTAAATTGAATTTTAAATTTAACTATTTTGTTTTTTTTATTTATTTATTTATTAGATGGTACATCGGCTATTCAATTACAAGATAATACATGGCATATTCGTCCATTGAATGAATTTCTATTATTTTCCAGTAATGATCCACGACGACCACCAATTCGACCAAGATATGCAGGTACAAGTATAGTACGTGGAATTCCAGTTGATCAATGGGAAACTTGTATAATCGATCGAAATAATTTTCAAACTTTTCGACGTGTATGGTCATTTGCACAAAAAGGTTTTGATACACCAACTGGTACTGTTGGTGATTTAGCTTATCCAGTTCAAGCAATCATTAATGCTTCAGTTCTATTACCAAATGGTACACAACTTGGAGAATTTGATGAAGTATTTAATGTTTATGCATATAGACCAGGAATTATAGAAACTACTGATCAATTAGCTCCACCGAAAGGTGTATTTTGTGCTAGTGGTTCAGATCAAAATTTAGAATCACTTCAAGATGCTCGTATTCAATGGCCTGAGCGTTTTAGTGTTCGTGTTGATGCATCATCATCACGTACTCCACGATGGCAAAGATTTCATTTACGTTATGATCGTGGTCGTGAACGTGGTTCAAAACGTATTCGTTATGATTATTCACCAGGTGATGGAGAAGATTTTGAATCTGTTATACATGATTATGGTGATAATTTAACATATATTATTGATCGTCGTGTTGGTTCATGTAAAATTAATCGTGGTGTTGAATATCCTGATGTTAGTCCAAATCGTGATCCAGCTAGTTTCTTTATTAAACATGAAAGTAGATTTTTTGAGTCACGTGATAAAGTTTGGGAATTTAATGGATTTCGATGTAAGAGAAAATTTTCTGTTAATTTATTAATTTGTTAATTTTTATTATCATTTTAGCATGCCGAGGTAATACAATTAAATGTGCAGCAGTAACAACTTCAGTTGATAAATTTCCTGTTATTGTTGAACCTGATACGGATAAACCAAGTGGTGAAACATGGGCAGCAACAAATATTGAATATGGTTGGTCAATGCGTGCACCTTCACAAACAGTACCTGGTACAGATAAACATTTTGATTATCCAGTATATTTATATTTAAAATTATATCGATATAATGATCCAACAAATCCATCACCATTAAATATTCGTACAGAAGATATTGAATATGAATTTTATGAAATGTCTCATGAAATACATCCAAATGATTTTGATATAAGTCTATGTTATCGTTCACTTAATTTAGAATATTTACATCTTAGTTTTATACTTAATGTTGATGAAAGTGCTATTGATGGAAATCATGTAGACAGACGTTTACTTGAAAGAGAAGTTCATGCTAATTTAGCTGATAAAATGCAAATAAGATACTCACGTATTTCTGAACTTGATATATTTCATGAACATGCTACAAATGATGTTAATGTTTTTTTTACTTTACTTGGTCCAACACCGAAACCTGAATCACCAACTCTTGTGTCTGATAATGAACCAACAGCTGCACAATCACGAGATGTTCTTAAAAAATCAATTGATGGTGGAACATTTCAATTTACAATGAAATTTACTGATGATTCAACTACAGATATTCCATTTCAAGCAGTTGTTGGTTCATTAAAAGATTCAAAACAGTATAGGTCATCTCATGCAGTCGGAAAACCAGTTATTACAGAATCATATTCAGCAGGTGCACAAGCTGGTGCTGTTATTGGTGGAATAATTGTTGGTCTTGCTGTTGGTATTCTTATAGCAGCAGTCATTCGAATTGTACGTAAAGAACCAATGCCAGATTTACCAATGATACCAACTTCATTTCAAAATCCTTTACCAAATATTAGTTTTCATAATAAAAAACAAGCAGCTGATGCAAAAACTACACCCGATGCTTAAGACTATTTAAATAAACAAAATTTTAAAAAAACTTGAATATTTTCTATTCTTCTTTTTTCTTTTCTTTCTTTTTTTAAATAAAATAAATAAAAACAAACAGGGTAGTTTAAAATAATAAATTACTTTCATTATTAATTCGAAGATCACTATTTTTACATCGAAATTAACAATATTCATTTAGTAGATGCTCGATAGTGAACATGTAGAAACAGTAAAGTTGGTATTTTTCACTATCAAAAAAAATGTTTCATCTTATTCATACAAATAGTTTTGATAACAATAATTTCTTGCATTTAAATATATGTTTAAGCAATTAAATACGTTAGAATTGAAATAATATCTTCTATGTAATTGTGTTGATCTGCTAGAAAATTGCACCATAGATAAATCAACCGATTTCAATTTGATTAAATAGAAGTCAGGGCCCAAAACGGGCTGCCCTGCTCGGCACAATGAAATCTTTTTCGTGGGTGGATTCGTAAAAATTATTAGTCGATGCCTGTTTTAAAAACTAGACATTATCAAAAATGTTTTACGATAGAAAAAAACATGTGAATTTCATGTCTGATTAATATGATCAATCATAATAATGACTCAAACCCGTTGTATCTCTCCTCTACATGCAATGTTCTGCAGTGCACAAACTGCATTAATTAACGTAAGAAACAGTGGCGGATTTAGGGGGGGAGAGAGCTTGGGGCGATCGCCTCATATCGATAGAACAAAAAACCGGTTTTTTCTAGAAGAAAACGCTTAAAATGGAGCTAAAACGACCTTTATAGAGCTTCAAAATACATTTCATGCGAACAATCGCCCCATATTGAAAAATTTCTAGATCCGCCGTTGGTAAGAAAGTGATACACAGAAAAAAATGTGTCCAATCAAAACCGTCGTCGAGAGTAGGATCTGTAAATAACACATGATCTAATTCTTCAACTTTGATTAAGGAATGAATTCATGGGAAATATACCATTTTCTGGAAAAAAGACAATCCTTTGAATCTTGTGCCGTTTTTCCCAATTTTGATCATGCAGTATTCAAATTTGAGGTATCAATAAATTTTCTCTACCTATGCACAAACTACTTTCGACCACGAGCTAACTCACTGTATGATCAAAACCGAAAAAAACGCTTTCACTCAGGAATGTGATGGATTTTCCATAGATGTACCCCAATAAAAAATCATACCACAGGATATCGAGTTATGTATAACGACCGTTAATGTTACAACGTATTTTGTTTCAATTTTGAAAATATGGGTTAATCAAGCTCAAAATAGTACCGATTATTTGCTACTAAGTACATTGACAATTATCGAAGTAATTTCCAAAATCTATTGAGAGAAAAATCTTTATAAACGAAATTTCCTTCGGATCCGGACTGGATCGGATCAGGCTGACGAGGGAATATTTCCAGGTGTCTCGCTCCGATTTCGTTCGGTTATATATCATTCAATAGAGAATCTCGAGTAGATAAAGTCTAAAAGGATTTCGGCTGATGACTTTTTCTTCGGGAATTACAATCACTTTCCTAATTTTCCCAACGAAAACTAGCATAAAAAGAAGAATTCATAACTCCATCAAAGAAACTCATAGAGAGCCGAAATTTGTTTTGATGGTAATCTTAAGAGTTCTCTATATACTCTGAAAGTTTTACAATTCTATCACTCTCTTTTTCCGAGCTATAGGACATTTCTATAAGTAAGAGCGAGGGCATGGGTGTGGGCAAAGGAAGTACTGCTGCCTACACTCACACTCATATCCTTACCTATAGAAATGTCCTATAACTCGAGAAAAGAGATTGATAGAATTGTAAAACTTTTAGAGTATATAGAGAACTCTTAAGACTACCACCTAAACAAATTTCGACTCTCTATGAGTTTCCTTGATGGAGTTATGAATTTTCTTTTTATGCTAATTTTCGCTGGGAAAATCAGGAAACTGGTCGTAACTCCTGAAGAAAAAGCCATCGACCGCTATCCTTTTAGACTTTTTTATCTACTCAAGGTCTTCTATCGAATGATATATAAATGAACGAAATCGGAGCGAAAATACCTAAAAATGTTTCCTCGTGAGCGAAAGTTGAATCTAATCGAACAGGCTTAAATAATGTTCGGACCACTTTGAACAGGACCGAACCACAAAAAAGGGCCCCATTTCGAGTCCTGATAAAAGTGAATTTTCTTTTGTTTAAATTGTTTATTGTGGTTCATTCAAACGAGCAAATTCAATAAAAAACAGTTTTTTTTTAAATATCTTTTAAGCGTATATTTGTGTTTTTATTTTGTTTTAGTAATTTACATAATAAATATACATATGCAAGTAATGATAAAAGATTTTCTTGCGTAAACAAAATGATAGAAAAAAACCTAGATATGAAACGTTGTAAAGAACTCTGAAAAATCATACATGAATTGTGTAGGATCTAATATTAAGATCATAGAAGGATTGTGAGGTAAGATTTTATCAAAAATGATCGCTTCAAGATGATCGAAAATATTGTTCAAGTCGCTGTTGAAATCATGCTCTTGAAACTGTTCTTGATTAAAAAAAAATTTTTTTATTCTTGAATTTTATTAAAATCAAATTAACAAAAAAAAGAAACCACAGTTGCATAATCAAGTGTGACATCTTTCCTATAAATTTCTTTCAAAAAAATTTTTATTATTAAATTAACATAACAAAGACAAAATCATTTCGCTTTTTTTTTATTCATCATCCCAAAACACTATCCTTATTAGTTTATAGCGCTATCTACAATGCATTGATTTGCTTTGTACCTAGCTCCAATTGTATTTCAATTACATATCAATATTATTCATCAATTTGTTAAAATGCCACAATTAGAAAAGTAAGATTTATCATGTGTAAGGGAAATTCCCCCATCTTCTAATTCGATATATTTATATTTGCATGTAAAAAATATCTAAAGAAAGAATTCGAGTAGGGAGAGAAAAAACCATTTGCAAATCATAATAAAAAAGAATTTTAGTTGAATATTTTTTAGCCAAAAATATGCATGAATGCCAATACGATCAGTAATATTCTTCTCATTTAAGAATTAATTAAATTTTATATGTTTTTTTTTCTGTTTAGAAAACCTAATATTTCTTCACCAACTGAATCAAGTGATAGTGGCATACATATTAATATGGAACCAACAATAATAGTTTGTATTAATTAGAATTAAATTATTTTCTATGAAAATTTTTCTCTTAGACTACTGATGATACGAATCTTCCATCAGGTTGGGAACGTTTTGAAGGTAAAATTGTTCATTATATATAAATTAAAATAGAAAAAACAAAGGGTACTTTTTTTTTTATTAGATGAAGAAGGTGTTTATTATTGGCATAAACGAACCGGTACAGTAACACGTGAACGTCCAGATTTAATTATCGATTCACCATCATCAACACTATCATCATCTTCATCAAATGATACATGTTTCGGATCGAATTCATTATTATATAGAAGTGAATCAAATACTTCAATTAAAGTAAACAAAAATTACAAAAAATATGTTTTTTTTTTTT
Organism: Rotaria sordida; assembly: GCA_905250125.1. Classification (NCBI taxonomy): domain Eukaryota; kingdom Metazoa; phylum Rotifera; class Eurotatoria; order Philodinida; family Philodinidae; genus Rotaria; species Rotaria sordida. The sequence goes on from CAJNOL010000321.1 coordinate 16,236, forward strand.
TGATGATGGAAAACGATTTGTTGATACGACTTAGTAGAAGCCGAAGTTTATTAGTATAGTGTTTAACGAAGGGGAAGGGGGACATTGCCAAGTGATAAATCCTAAAAATGTTTTTATTTGAAAAATATAATTTATCATTTTTTTTTCAAATCTTTAGACATCAGATGAAACTACTCGACAACATCGTTTTCAAGTTCGTTCTCTTGGTTGGACAACGATTGATGAACAAGATTTAACAAATGAACGAAGTAGTCGTGCTGTAAATCGTTGTATTTATGAACTGGCATGTGGTATTAATGATGGTATTGGTCGTTGGGGTGAAGGAAAAGATCTTTATATGGATATTAATAATACAGATTTACTTTTAATTGATCCAACTGAAATGACAATTTTACATAAACAATCAATACCATCAATTCGAGTATGGGGTGTTGGAAGAGAAAATTCAAGGTTTTATTTTAATTTAATTTGAAGGAATAAAATTTTTGATTTATGTTTTTATTTCAGAGATTTTGCTTATGTTGCTAAAGATAAAGATCGTTCAGTACAAATTTATAAATGTCATGTTTTTCGATGTGATAATACATCAGCTCGAACAATAGCTAATACATTACGTGATATATGTCGAAATTTAATGATTGAACGTGGATTATTAAGTAAAACAACTGAAATTTTAAATGATGATTTATCTATACATAAACGGTTATTGATAAGAAAAAGAAAAATTTATTTTTAGTTTTATTTTGATTTTTTTGATTTTATAGATCAAAATCTTTTCCAGAATCGATTACAAATGATTTACCAAGTAGGAAATCTTTATTTTTAATATATATTTATTTTTGAATATTAATTTAAAATTTTCAGCTTCATTTCCAACACCAATGCCAGAAACAACAAATAATCTGTCATGTACTTATTTGGGTTGTGTTTATGTAGAAAAATCAGGTGGAATGGATGTACTACGACCAGCTATTGAAAAAGTTTCAAAAGCAGTTCCTGAAGATAAATGGCGTCGCATTATTGTTGATATATCTCCATCATCATTTATAATTTCCCTTGATAATGTACATTTAATTTTTAAACTTCCTTTTTTTTTCTATGATATCAAGCATTTAACTCAAATCCAAATAATGCAGCAGTTTTCAGATTCTAGAAGCCTTTGTGAAAATAATTAGTTTTTGAAGAACACAAAATCCTGAATAAAATGAATGGTAACAAAGTTATAAGTTATAACTTTGTTACCATTCGTTTTATTCAGGATTTCGTGCTCTTAAAAACTGTCAAGGTCGATGATTATGGACTTCGTATACGTCTGTATACGATCGTATTTCTTCGTGTACGACAACTTTAATCTGTAAGACATCTTATTTTACTTGACACGAATTGAACCAGGAATATGCCGCTACATTTTCAAAAAAATCAACCTACTTTGGCTAGAATATACTGAACTTATTCAAATTTGTTCTTCGTAATAACTTTTAAAATACATTGTGAATGGACTTTTTTCAGAAATTCCCCTAGGAGTACATCGGTTTATTCAAGTTAATAGTGATACTTTGAAAGTTTTTTTTTCTACGTTATTCATATGAATATAGACTAGAAACATTCCTCTATCAATAGTAAAAAAATCAACTCATTTGGTCCAAACATCATTGAAATATTCAAAGTTTTCTATTTGTAGTGACTTTTCGGACACTCCATATATGACGTGAAAATTCTATAAGAAAGCCCTATGGGAAAAAACGTCTGTTATCACTGTGATCAGCTCATCGAGCTCGATCGACTGGTATATCTTTTCTTCGTGAGAGCTGTAAGCTATTGTGTTTGCTTTTTTTCACAAGGAAGGAAGAACAAGAAGAAGAAGAAGAAGAATGCTCTTGCTTAGCGGCAGACTTAATAGTCCGATATTCTTCTTACATTTAATGTTAGTCATAGCCCTAGATAGAAGGCTAGCCTGAGACAGAGTTAGTTCTTGAGCTTCCTATACACACTAACTAACTACAAGAGCAGGTGTATGTCACAACGTAGCCAACATACTATGGGACAGTTGATTCGAGACAAATAACCGTTAATAACTTGTTCAGAGTCATTTCATGGCTATCGGTATCAAAGTTTGGCTACGGTATCTTGTCAATAGATGTCGAACAACTCAGCTATGACGACTCGATTTTTCAGAAACCCTCCTCTCATAATTCATAGGTATATATTGAGGAAGACGTACCACTACTCGGTTTTATATTTTTGATAAATACTTTAATTAATATTTATTTTCATAGGAAACAAAAGAACAATTATTCGAATATCGTATTCGTTATTTATCATTTCTTGGTGTTGGACAAGATCCAAGGTAATTTTCTTGAATGTTTTTATTTTTTATTTTTATTTTTTTGATTTATATTAAAAAAATTTTTTAGTTTTTGTGGTATAATTATACATTGTGTTGATAATTCATTTAAATGTCATGTATTTCATTGTTTACCATCGTGTATTCAATTTTGTAAAAATATAGAAGCTGCTTGCAAAGTAAAGAATTGTTCTTTTCTGAATTTTTTTCTTTTTATGTATTTTTTTAGTTACGCTATCAAAAATGCCTTGATGCTCATCCACAAGCAGCTAAACAAATTGAAATAACAAAAGTTTGTTATTGATTAAATTGGTATTTGATTTATTTATTTATTTATTTATTTTTGTAGAGTTATGGTGCTCAGTTAAAAAGTTTTGTTGAATCGTTTTGGTATGGGAATAAACAATCGATCTAGTTAGCTTTTTTTATATTTAGTATTTATATTCGATATCAGATCTTTGATTTTTTTTTATTATTATTCTTTTGCTGTGTGATTCTTTTTTTTTTTTTGTTTCTGATTAGGCTTAGTAACCTTCTTTTTTTTTCGAAATTAAAATCATTTATATGAATAATATATCTAGATTTAACTATCAAATATTTCAGAAATAGATTGTATAAATCATGAGTGAATCAATGATGAATGTTGAAAGTACAGGTAGATGAAATGATGATAAAAATGTTTTTTTTTTTTTGAATTGAGATTTAAATTTAATTTAGTTATTGATGGAAGTTTTTGTCAACCACTAGAAAGTACTCGTTTAACACGAACATCTAATGTAAGAAATTTAAAAAATGTTTATGAATTTTTTTTTTTTATTTTGAAATATTGTTTTAGTGGTCACCAAATGAAACAACAATACGTTCTTCAAAAAATATCCCATGTATTACGAAATGTATGAACAATATGTTTTTTTTTTGCTTAGAATGAACATATATATACAATTGATAGTATTAATTCTATTCAAATAGTTACCATTTATAGATAGTATGGATGTAAAATAATACGTGATTTTTTCAAACAAAAAAAAAAGACAAGAGATGATATTTTGATTAATAGAGACTTGATAAGGTAGTTTAATAACACATGCCGTCTGTTACAAGAGTAATAGGCAGATTAGCGAAGAGATGTGTAGAGCCGATTCCAGCTTATGAGGAAAGTTTCTCAACTGATTATTCGTTTTTGAATCGGAATTATGTGAACTCTAATAATTTACAAATACTCAGAACCAAATTCGAACATTTAACTTCTTGAAGCAGAGATATCGGATTTTTAGGGTATTTTTTAAGCCATTTGTGTAATCCTCCTCAGAAACACGAGAAAAATGGATTTTCGAATTTCAACTTGTAACTTTGCAGAGAAATAGACCTTTAAGAGAATAGTTTATTATGAAAGTTTCAGATCTTTTCGTTGTTCCTGTCGTCAGATATGGTTATGGCAAATATTTGTTATTTACATTACTCACATATAACGGCAGATTCGATGTTCTTATTTTAGAATAGAAGTAAATCAAAAGACCTGAAACGTTCACAATAAACTATTATCATTCAGATCTATCTCTGTGCAAAGTTTCAACTTACAATTTGAAAATTAGTTTTTCTTGTATTTCGGAAGGAAATTACGGTATTGACTTAAAAAGTACTCTAAAAATCCGATATTTTTACTCCAATAAGTTAAATGTTTAAATTTAGTTCAGGGTATTTGTAAGTCTTTAACCTCAAAAGCAATTAATAGGTTGAGAGACTTTCCTCATTAGAGAAAACTATTTCCGAATTTATTCGCACTAAATCTAAAGAAAGCTCTAAATATTCGTGTTTTGATTAATTCAGTCGACGAAAGTCACTTTTGTGTGATCCGCCTTAAATTTCGCTTTGATTAATGTAATTTATAACATGATTCACTAAAAGTCATAAAAAATTTAATTACAACTTTTAGTTTCAGTTTGAACAACCTTTTTTCTGATAGTTCCAGTCCTGGTAATTTTTCTTGGTCTCACATATCTTTATTCATATATTTTTCATCGGGTTAATAGATTTGAGTAGGACATCACAAGTCTTGTACAAACATTAAAGAACTGTATGGAAAGCCTGAGGCCGATTAACTAAAATCTATCGAAATTTGCTTTCGTCTTCGACTACTAAAATTACATTCCTATTAAACATTTTCAACAGTGAAAAAACTCAAAATACAACATCTTTTTCTTTTACGAAAGATTCACACGTTTCTTACAAAATGTGAGTTCGAAAAAAAAGAAGCACTAACTGTATTTCATCTAAACGACATACAAAAACTCGTCTTCTCTTATATTTAACTTCCAGATGCAGATCTTTGATTCACGAAAAAAAATATGTGAAATAATTTGCATAAAAATGTGTTTAATTTTAGCTGAACAACAACTATATAAATTATATGCTCAAGCATTAGCTGATTCAGAAGTAACACAAGATTGGAGTAGTTGGGTTGAAATGATGACAATTAATTGTCAAAAATGTTGTTCTGAAGCTGAAATCTCTCATCCAATTGCTTTTCGTACTGGTCGACAACCGTAAAAAAATGACTCACAAGTTACCTTCCTTTATTTGTTTCTCATTTTCATATCCTATAGACAATTATCTCGAAATATTCGCACGTTACAAATCGAACGTGATAGTTGGCTTTTATGGAATCGAGCACGTGATACATTAAATAATACCCGACAAGATCTTCCAGAAGTGGTAAATATAAATTTATTTTCATTTTGTGAAACACGATCTACGAGGAGTGTTCAAGTATATGGATAAACATTGGGATCTAGCACAGATCGTGACAAATCCTAGTTAGAGGCCATGATAAGTACATACATGTCAAATCGAAAAGTTGAATTCAACTATTCAATAATTCTATGAATACTCACTGAGGAAGACGAAGAGTTTTTCTCTGCTTAACTGACTTTTTATATCAGCGTCGCGGCGTGATGACGCGAAGCATCCTCTTCCCCTCCGAAGAGCCGCAACCCATATGCGTCTTTGCGTACACAGTAATTGGAACTAAGTGTATCGTGTTTGCATTAGTATTGAGAAAAAGCTACTGCTTTTGCATTAGCAGTAACGATCAAGATTAATGCGTCAGAATAATTAGGATTAGAGTTAATTGATGCCAAGGTGGTACTTTTACGTTAGCATTACTTTTCATTCTAAGAAATGTACTTAGTCTTATTTTTGAGAGTCTATCTGACCACTGCTATAACTTATCTGAAACTACTTGACCATGCAGCCTATTCCCTTATAGATACTACCTTGCCACGATCACTCAAGCATCTCAGGTGCTCACTGCAGCATCCCAGGTAATGACTGTAGGATTCTAGATGATACTTGTGGCATCTTAAGTAATACCTGTAGCATCCCAAGTAATGACTGTAGCATCCCAGATGATATTTTTAGCATCTCAGGCGATATCGGTAGCGTCATAGCTGATACTTGTAGCATCTCAGAATAATTGAATAGTTAAATATCTGAAAATGTCTTCAATAATTGAATTCAACTTTCAGGTCTGACACCACTGGACAGATGTTAGCTACAGACCATCATAGAGGGTAACAAACATCTTTGTAACACTGTTCTTTTCTCGTGTCACAGATTGTGACAGATATTCATATGGTATGCCTGACTAATGTCGAAAGAAAAAATGTCGAAAAGTTCGAAGACGGCAAGGATAACATCTTAGTAATGTTAATGTTGTCGGGAAAGGAAAAATGAGTGAAACTATGTTTTGAATCAGTTTACACAAACAGTTATTTAACAAAAACTATCTAACAATAAATCATTTTTTATTTCTTAATATTTTTTTTATCTTTAACAACAATAAACGATAAATCTTCTAAATACTCTTCTAAACTTATTTCATCATTTGCATAACGATCAGCAAGAATATGAATACGTCGTTGTACACAATTTGTCTTTTTATAATTAATAGTTGCACCTCATGCTCTTTGGTTATTTGTCAGATCAGTCAATTTTCATTCGACCATTTTTACAACATCAACTCTACTAAGATTTTACCCTTTCGGCCTTCGAACTTTTCGACATTACTCAGTACATTCGTTCATATATAATCACGAACCGTATATCAATAACGTCTCGTTATAATATGTGAACTATTTCCTTATTGCATTTCTGGAGAAGGATGATGAAGAAATGTGTCCCAAAATAGATAGAATAAAACAATCTCTCTATGATTAGCAACTGCAACTATATCATATTTCGCATTTTAATCCTGTAAGGATTGTGCTAATAGATTTTATTAAATATATGTATTTTTATATTATTAAGATCCCAGGTAGTAGTGATCGATTAATTGTCGAACATCATCTTTTAAATAACCCACAATTACGTATGGCTAAAGCCGTACAAGGATGGCTACAAACAATAAAACTTGATGAACGTTATCAAACAGATATTAAAATGGCTATGACAAAATTAGAACCAAAAAGAATTTATTGGTTTGTTATTTATGCAAAAATTTATTTTTATTTATTTAGTTTTTTTTTATTATTTAGGGAAAAGACTTGTCATTTTCTTAAATCATCGTATAATGCAAATCTTCCAAATCCATATATAACTTCTTTGGTAAAGATTAATAATAAATAATATTTATATTAAATTATGGGTTTTTTTTTGTAGGATTTTGATGCTACACATAAACAAAAACGACGTTTATGTGATACAGATGAACAAGAAGAAAATGATTTACTTCAAATAGTTTTTAATTTATTACGTGTTGGAGAATATTCTAAAGTAAATAAAAGAATTTATTTAAAATAGAACAAAACAAAAAAAAAGAAAAATTTCTTTTTATTTAAGGCTAAAAATATATGTAAATCAACTGGTTATCATTGGTTAGCAGCATTATTATCAGCTAATGAATTATATCATGATGAAAATTATTATTGTTCAGAAACAAATGATATTATTTATCCTGTTGAAGGAAATAAAAAACGTATTCAATGGATTGAAAGCATGTATGAATTGTCTATGGATGTAAGTTGAAGAAATTTAAATACAAAAATCTAGAAAATCATTTTAGATAATTCTATTTTTTCTTTACTTTTATTAATTATTTTCTATTTATTAGATGCGTTTAAAACTTTATGAACGTGCAATCTATGGTCTTCTATGTGGTCGAATTGAAGCATTAATACCAGTCTGTAAGACATATGCTGATTATCTTTGGGCATATATTTCATGTTATATTGAACAAGAAATTCATCATATTCTAATGTATATTTAATAAAGAAAAAGAAAATTTGGTTTGTTTTTTTTTTTTTTGAAAATTAAACTTTTATATTTAGATGTGCTCATCAAAATGAATTAACTGATATAGAAAAACATCGTATTCTATCTGATAATGGAATAAGAAATCGTCAATTAAAAATGCCATTAATATTTGATGAAATTCTTGCTGGATGTCCAACACATATACGTGATGAAGCATTATTACCATTTAATTTAATACAAAAATATTTAATACTTGCTGATTATGATCGTTTATTTCATAGTATATTATCATTTTTACATATAAATAATGAATTAAATGGAAGTTTATTACGTTTTTCAACACATATTTGTTTATTTTTATATGAACAAGATCATTCAGAGAAATTTAATCAAAAGAATTTTATTGAAATTTTAACAACATATATTCATCATCTTATTGAATTAGAATTTAAAGATCTTGTTTGTTATTATATATCAAAATTACCATTAGATAATCAATGTAAGATTATAAATTTAGATTTATTAGTTCTTAAAAATATTTTGCTATTTCAGCAACAATAATGGCAAAATTTCTAGATACATTATCAAATCGACAAGATAAAGAATATTATTTAAAACAAGGTTTTACATATAAAATTGATATTGATACATCATTATTAATACTTGCGGCTAATCAAAGACGAGATCAAACATTTGATAAAGATAATAATGAAGAAATTATATCAACAAATTCAAAAAATCTTAATGAAGTATTTTTATTTAAGAAAAAAAAAAGATTTTATTTATTTATTTTTTTACTTTTAAGAATGATTATAAACAATTAGAAGCATTAAAATTATTAACAACATTTTTATCAACACAAACATTAGATGCACTTCGTTTTGCTAATCAAATATGTCGATATTTTCTTAATGATAGTAAATATGAAGGAATTCGAATAGCTTTATCATATTTTCCACATGATATTGATATTCATACTGTATGTTGAGAATTTATTTGTTTTCATTTAAAAAAAAAACAATTTTAATTTGATTTTTCGCAAATTTTTAGATTGAAGCAAATAATCGTCAACAATCAGTAGATGATTTACGAGAATTTAAAGCATTTGGAGCTTATATTGTAAGGGTATTTTATTTCATTGATCTAATTTACTTGGAGAGAAATCGAAGAAAAAATATTCCTTCTGAGGCAACATTTTCAAATGATCCGCTCCGTTTGCCCTCATCTATATACAGAAGATCATTAGTGTTGTATAAGCCTCTAAGGATCCCTACTCATGTTCAGATTTGGTTAAGATAGCGAATCTTTAGTAGATTCCTCATGCAGGAGTTCAGGTTCCGGAAAAACAAATCATATTTAGGGATTCTGGTCTGAAACTTTGTACACATGAAGATCTTGATTAGACTATTTCGTGTAAAAAGTTTCATCAGTTTTGTATATCGCATTGCCAAGATAGAGATTTCTAAATATATCCCTATCTGACATAGCATTCAAAGAAAAGTGTAGATAAATAATCTAACCAAGACTTTCATGTATACAAAGTTTTAGATCAAAATTCGCTATCTTAACCAAATCTAAACATAAGTAGAAATCCTTTAAAGGTTATACTACACTAGTAGTTTTCTATATACGGGCTAAATATGAGAGCAAACCGAGTGGATCTCCTGACAATATTCTCTCATAAGAAATGAAAATTCTAGTATTAGCGTGCTTCACTATATGGAAAACGAAAAAAACTTCATAGCTTTTGAAATAAACAATAGGAGCAAAAATTCTCTTAGACTTTTTCTTACCATGATAGACCCGACATATAAATAAAATATGAAGACAAACGAAGCAGACCACTTGAGAATATTCTCTCGTTAGTAAGCAAAACAGTAGAGCCCATCGCTGCCAATAGGCCAGTTTTTTCTGGCCTAGTCTGAGAGCAAAAACAAAACACGATGAAGAGGTAAAAGAAAGTGTGCAACGAAAATGTAGACAATGAGTAATATCTATAATAACATACAAGAATATTTACATTCGACAGGCAATGTAAGTCCTACAATATTAAATTGACGTTCAGTTCAAGCGTTTGTTACTGAAATCGAATGAATTTGTCAAACAATAAGGCAATGCATCAACATTTGATTTTCAAAGCGTAAGAGCTAAGTCACCAGCTCTGAACCGTATTTCTTATTTGAACGGATTTTTTTTAGTCTGAGTCTGATAGCCGCTCCGAAGATACTGAATACTTTTTATTGTGTCGCTAACACATCCTATCTATTTCTCAAGCAATTGTGACAATGATCTTGTAACAATCAAGTCATAGTTGGCTGTTATTTTTAGAGTATGTCCTATTGGATTGGTCTCAAGTCCGAAAGTAATCAGATTTGTGAGCAATCCAGAAGTTTGTAGAAACTATAGTCCTCTTAACTAAAAGTAGAACATGAATTTTGATTATTTTTTCAAATTTTTTCTAAATGTTATTATCCAC